>NGKJ01000103.1:0-85217 GCA_002162495.1 Myriosclerotinia curreyana | reverse complement strand
TGAAGATGTGAAGATGTGAAGATGTGAAGATGTGAAGATGTGAAGATGTGAAGATGTGAAGATGTGAGGTTCTGAGTCTTGAAAGAAAAATAAGGTGAAGAAAAATTTGGGTGTTTTGGTGGCATGCTTATCGGCTCCCTTATCGTGAAGAGAGCTAAACTGTAAATGGTTTAGGGAGGGGCACGAGGGGCATGAGGGGCAACTCGCATGGGGGTTTTCGTGGAGAAAGAGTCCCACTCCTATATATGAGACTGGTTCAGGTTATACCAACAGAAAATATACATCTTAACATGATCCAACAGAAGGACATTATTCTTCCCAATTAACAATATATTTTCATTCATCGTCATGCATTGGAAACGAAGATATCTCTGATCATCAAGTTGGATATAGACTCAATTCACAGAAGAGATCTTTCTGCTGTTCACCGAATAAACATTCACCACAGTGAAAGAAACCAATAAGAGAGATGTGAATTTCATAGGTGTATGATGCAAAATATAGGTAAAGAAGTCCAATAGGACAGGATATGAATGTTTGAGATAAATAGTATTTAGACCCAAGTCCACAAAGCTCACCCGGCTATCCATTTTCCTATGTGGAGGCAATGATAAGTACGGAAAGAAGGTACAGTCGGGGTATATTGGATAAATGAATCCTAATGATGCAAATATCTCCTTGACGAATATTTGGCAATAATGTGGTAACGACGACAAGAATGTGATACCTTCCCGGCGTTTGGGACCTCAAATCGTTCAATCATGAACCCCTCTCAACTGCATTCGTTCTCATCCATCTTGTTGAGAACAAAATCGATCGTAAAAACCACATCCTTCGTTGTTTCGATAATCGCCCAATCCTCCCTCGCATGGTTACTGGTACTCACGTTACCCCCAAACTCCGTCTTCCAATCCGTAACATCCCATTCTAAACCTTGCGTGGTAATTACCGAAGGCTCCTTGACTGGTAAAATCCCAATGTGCTTCCCCAACTTTAACAATCTACCCTCTTCCTTGATCTTTATTCTATGTTTTCCAGCTTTAAGAACAAAAGTTATAGCTTCACTAGAAACCAAGTACATCTTGCCCTTGGCATAACCCGGCTCTTGTTGAAACATATAAAGATGATGAAGTTGTGAGAGGGCTTGATCAACTCTTCCTCCCAAACCACCAAGACAAATCATATCGAGTGGTATGGGTAGCTTCTTTAGTTTCTCTAACCTCATCTGACGAGAGGAACATGGCGGGGTCCTTTCCGAGCCAGCTGGCTGCTCAAAGGTTTTGACATATCGTACTGCTTTCGTAAAATCCGTGGAATATTGATCACCATCCTTTATTATTCCGGTTCCATTATCCTCGAAATATTTGAAGAGATTCGAGGATATAGAATCGAAGTCTCCAATTATAGTATCAAGATCAAGATAATTCTTAGCTTTTCTTTCATCTTTGAGAACTGGATCTTGGGCATCTCCATTGAAAGGATTCTTATGATTTTTATCATATACTTGATTTGCACCACCATCAGCAGCGATGTGATAGACTGCATTATCCCATAGCTTCTTGTAGATACTAGAAGGGAGTTCCAGAGGTTGATTTAGGACAATGAGAGCGAATTCCTTATGATTAGCTGGATAATCTGAAAAGATATCAGCGGGATGCCAGGTCATAACATCTTGAGAGCCCATAATCTTTATGGTGTTTCGAGGGTATCTGTCTTTTGGGGTGTATAGGTAGGGAGTGTAGGTAACGTTGAGGTGAAGTTAGCCCTTTTTTCCGGACAATCTTTGTAGAGTCTCAACAAAGAGAAGAAAATAAATAGAAAACTATATTACCTCTGGCAGTCGAAGCAACTTGATGATATTGACATGAGGGGGTTATGACGAGAAAGTAGTTGTTGTAGGTATGCTTTGCAAAGAAAGTCGAGAAGTTTTGTGATCATAACTCGAAGTACATTACCTAATCAACCCTCATCTTATCTTATCGTTAATCACATGATCCATTGTATTTTCTTGAAATTCGATCGGATCTACTGAAGATGCTTACAAACAAACCTTTAACACTCACTCTGAACTCTGAGCTTTCCGTCCTTTCTTTTGTATATTACTAACTACATGGGCGTTTTTTCACTTCATCTCTTTCTTCAGTAGTTGTTCAACATGTATAAGTCAGTTCTACGAGCTGCCCCGAGATGCGCACATAAATCTGTCATCAACACCACTTCCACGCGACGATTTTTAAACACGGCACCACCCTCACAAATATCCCGTAGTTGGAAGAGTGGTGCTGCAAGATGGGCATTGGCAGGTGCAGGAATATATTGGTATAATACGAGTGATATTTTCGCCGAGGAACCGGAAGGTAGGAGAATATTGGCAGCTAGGGGGCGAATCTCAAGGAAATGCTGATTGGGATGATAGCAATTCAAAAATTAGACGAATCAATACAAAAAGTTCGAGAATCAGATTTACCTACTGTCGATGCAATAGTTGAGGAAAAAAGAAAGCGACAAGCAGAAGCAGCAGCTGAAGAAGAAAAAAGGGAACATGAATCAGCCGCGAAATTAGTTGTCGCAGAAGAAGGAGCTGAAGAGGAAGAGGAAGGGGATTTGGAAGGATTGGAGGATGAAGCTGGTCAACAAGGAGCATTCAACCCAGAAACTGGGGAAATCAATTGGGATTGTCCTTGTCTAGGTGGTATGGCACATGGACCTTGTGGAGAAGAATTTAAAGCTGCTTTCAGCTGTTTTGTTTACTCCAAGGAAGAACCGAAGGGTGTTGAGTGTATAGAGAAGTTCAAGTAAGTTGGCAAGATAGGGGTTTTCATAGATAGGTCATAACTAACGATGTTCAGGGGAATGCAAGACTGTTTCCGAGAACATCCAGAGATGTATGCATCTGAATTGGAGGATGATGAGGCAGAAGTAGAGGAAGAACTTCGAGCCAGAGAGGCGGCAAAGGGATCTGATGATGGGTCTTCAGAACCGACAAAACCATCGACGGAAGAATCACCCGCATCGAAAGCATCAGAAGGAAATCTGGAGAGCAATCCTCGGAACCATTAACACCAACGATAACAAAAGGCTACCGAGTCCAAATCGAAGCCAACCAAAGAGAAACATAGGGATAGCCAAAGCATCATAACACCAAAACCTGTACAAAACTCAGGGGATGAAGGGGGGAGGGGGAGAGTTAGTACCAAGGGCTTCTCATGATGCTACATTCAAAAATAAGTCCTAAAGACTTTAAATTTATTGTACTAAATGTAATAAAAGACAAAACTCTGAGCATTACTACTACTTGTATACATATCATTTGAATATGGTTCTTAGATAGTCTTTGAGATGAGATTCTTTGTTATCAGAAATGAAGACGTTTTTGATCACAAGAACTCCTCTGTTATTGTATCTATTAAGCTTATTGTATGACTTGATATCTTACATGTACATGTATACAAACTCTATATAATTTTTTATATAAAAATTTGCTACTATTCGTACCATCTCCAACAACTCTATCTTATATCAAAGTCTAGAATCACCTCCATCTCATTGAGCCGCCTACGTCAATACCGGTAGATGGGGATCTCACCTCCTCCTCCACTGTAAGCGAAAAGATCCAGCTTCAGCCACACCTAAACCCAAACCCAAACCCATCGAAAATATCTTTCCTTTCATATTCTCTTGTTCCTCACACGACTTTTTAAAAGGTTCCTCATTCCCATTCCCATTCCCATTTCCATTTGAAAATCAATTCTTCATCTACCTCTCCTCGAAAATACTGTCCATACCATATCAATCAATCATATAAAGATGTCGTACGCACAAGCAGCAGCTTCAGGTCCAGAACAGACTGATGAGGAGGTATGTTAAAATCCCCCTTGACTATATTTACCTCATATTCTCTCACCAGTTGTCTCCTTTCTCATTATCATCAAAGGATTCTCTTCTACCTCGAACGATATTTACTACTCATTCAGGTCAAGAACTAATCATCCCACCACCACAGAAACGTGCCCCTGCCCCACCATCTATCATCTCCACCGAAAGTACCTCCACCTCATCTCTAATTGATGTCGACACCGACTCCGTGCATACCGTTCCTTCAGACTTCCAATCACAACCAGTTCAAACCGAGACACAAGCCAACCGTCTTGAGCAAGAAGCCGAACAAATTGAGGCCAAGATCAGATCTGCAAAAGATACCGCTGCTAAGAAATCAAAGAAGGGCAAGAGCCGTGTTCAAGAGAATAGCGATAATCCGGTAGTGATTGGAAATGCGATTGCGGTTGCGGCTTTGAGCACTGGGTTAGGATTCGGAGCATACCAAAAGTACGCCAAGGGGGAGTTGACTTGGAAGGTTGTGGGTGCGTGGGCTGGTGTTGTGGGTGTTTTGACCGTTGGAGATTATTACTTGAGCTCGTACCTTTTGAAGACCAAGTACCCAGCAAAGAAGTAAAGGAGATGTCGAAAATTGAGGGATTATGGTTGGGAGAGAAAGGATATTCATGGAATCACAACCATTAGGAGTGATTAGTAGGCATGGGGTGGCTGGTTTCTAAATGTTACGGCATGGAAATACTTTGAATTTGGTGATGTTACTGCGACTGCGAAATTCTCCCCTTTACGCTGATTGGGAACGAATATCAGTGCGTTTGCGCAGTCCATATTGGTGGGATGATGAACCTCTTCATAGACAAAGGTTCCCACTTTAATGAAGGACGAGTTCACGAAATTGTGTGTTTTCTTGATTGGTGAAGATCTATTATACAGTCCTAAAATTAAGCATATTCCGAACGAGCGACCACAATACCCATCAAACCCTTTTACAAATTACCGACAGTGAAGCTTTCCTGAGTGAGTGAGCAGTCGGCTTGCTCGTTGAAAGCTAGAACATATCTTCTCAGCTGTTACTAGTCACAAGTTTCGAATGGTGCTTATAAGAGATAGCTACTAACATATGTAAATGTTACCCATATTACATCTAGAAACTCAGGCTAAAAGGAAAAGGTATCTTATTCTTTGAATATATCCAGTACTCGAAACATCAAATGGACGCCACGCTCATTAATCCATACGTCTTACTCTTCCAACCATTGCGCCGTCATGAAACATAATCCAGTTCAACTGCCCTAAATGCCCCCTCTACCTCCTGACATCCACCCAGCCTCGACCTCCTTACTTTTAAAGATTCCCCAAAACTTCCCAGCATCCTCACAACTCCTATCCCCAACTTCATGCTCATGAAAAGCACAAATCTTCTCCTCATAAAACTTAGACCTAACATCCTTCCATCCTTCTGCCCCTCTTAAAATCCCAACCACACTCCTATACAACGATGGAAACCTCAACCCCAAATCAGCCAAACTGTCTTCCGAGATACCATGTCCAGCCGTCGAAGATACCCCCTCGGGGAAAAGTAGCATAATAGCATACCACCTAGCCATCCACCTCCGCAATCCACAATCCCTATCTTTCGGTCCCAAAGGCTCCGTCAACTCAAATGCCAACTCAATAGCAAAAACATTCGGCGTAAACCTCTTCTCCACATATCTTCTTCCCAATCCAGATAAAACCTTATCCATCATCTCTGTCATGCCCAATTGATGCGCCAACGCGTAAACCTCTATAGCCGCACAACTCGGTTTATTGCCTTCCTTATCAAACCCAGTGTCAAGTGTACCGCGATATAACCACTTCATTATGATGGAGAAATGTTCGGAGCTAATTTTGGGTAGATAGTGATCTCCTTTTTCTTCGCTGAGCTCATCATTGTTTAGGAAGATATTTGCGAAGAAGGGGGATTTGGCGCAGAGGAGACCGCGGTGGATGCTGAATTTTTTGCGTTTAGGACCGATGTAAAGGTCTATTATGGGACTATCTAACATGCTGAAGGTTTTATTAGCTTGTAATTCTCTAGGTATGAAGTAAAAATATGAATGGAACTTACTCTTCATAAGATGGCTTTGCCCTCACGATCTTGACCTCCGACATCCTTTTCTTTGCGGACTCGGGTTTAAATTGATGGTACATCTTTTCATTCATTAACAAGAACTTTTTTGTCTGAGGTTTTCATGTAATACTCGTAGTTATAGTATCAAAGTGGCGCGCGAAGAGGTGATTGTAGTCCAAAGTATCTATCGTACGCGTCGACGTTTGTTTGGAGACGTGTCGTGCCGTGCCGAGGCGTTAGAGATTGATAGGTTTTCTACTCTAGTCTGGATATTCTCATCTCGACATAGTCACTGTACAGCGAGAAGTTTGTAGTGAATATGAGATGAAATTGAGATGAAATTGAATAGCATTTACTTCTAGTGAATACCTTCTCGAGAGTATTTTCCTTTCGGTAGGATAAGTTCTTCAGGAGCAAATCCGATGCGTTCCATATATACTTCTGGCATGGATCTTGGATCCTCCTCATGACCTAGTGAAGTGATATCAAACTAAGCTGGAGGATCAAAGTGTCCAAGAGAACTATCTCGACTTGAAACCCCAGTGGGTGATGACCATGGGAAGAAGCTATTCTGAAATCTGGATCAATCAGTACATAAAAATACCACAATTCAAGACCTCTAGTAGTTCCCACGCGGTACACCTCGATTCTCCAACAATATTCACTGGCCGCTGGCACAGACATCACATCTATGGCCCAGATTCTCATACGTACCATAGTCTTTTCCAACCACTTTCCACCGCATCATTCTGGCTCGTCAATACCAAGAAGAATGAGACTAGGAGGAATGGTAGAGCTAGAAAACGGTCTCGCGTCTCAAGATATCACTCGTAACCATGAGGTTGGGATATTTGTTCTAATTCGAGCCAAAATGTCTCACTCGAGGAACATAGCTGCCAGAGATTCGACAATCATGTCCCCTTCTCCTCAACAATCGAGTGATTGATCTCGGGTATTTGCAGCGGCGGATGTGAATCCCAAAACTTAATGACTATCTCAAGTATTGAGGATTGAAATCAGTGAGGAATGACAAGTGAGGGATGGCCCGAAGTAGTACTAGGCTTACAAAGGGGGCAATCTTTCTTGTTCAAATTCCCTTCCCTCCCCTCATGGTTCGGCTCATCCATTCATACCCAAATATTCATACTCGAAAAATGATCGAGTAAAAAGATGACCTTATTCCTCTCATACTTTCAAATTTGATCCAAGTTGTAGTTAACTTGAAGAATATTAGACCACGCACACATTAACTACTGTGTACTGTGTGTGTTACTTGTCACTTACCTAAGTATGGATGAAGTAATTGCCCATAGCAACTGATAAAAGCCTATAATTAGCCCCTATTTTTATCCCCTGCAGTCGCGATACAACCAATACTGATGACATTAATCCCCCTCCCTCCCCCCTCTTCCCCAACCTCGCTCTTTCTCAAGCTTGATATATTTACAGTTCACATATATTCTCCTTTAATACTTCTTTTATATTTCTTCATTAATCAAAGTCACGAATATTTCATGCGCATTCTTTCTTCACTCGTCAAGCATTATCACCAAAGATTTCTCTATATTCGTGCCAAAACTTGGATTCATACTACCACTATCGCAAACATGCCTTCTGCTAAAGGAAAACCAACTGATCCAAAACTCAAGGAGGACATTACTGAAAGTCAGAAACCAACAGAAATTTCCATTGCTTTTCCTCCTCATGCCCCTTTGAAATCCCCATTGCCTTCAATTGTTATGAATCCATTCTTACTTGAAGAAATTATAGAAGTTAAGCAACAGACCAATAAAGATGGTAGTGGTAAAGGAAAGATGGCTGCATGGAAGGTAAATCATCTAATCCCATAAAAAAAGAACATGAAGAGGTTTCCTCCATCACCTTCTTCTATTTCTACCTCTAATTGGGCCACGCCTTTACTGACTTCATCTGATTTCGCAGGCCAACAAAATCGGAAAAGAATACGAAGCTGCAGGAGGTGACTATGAAAACGAAGCCGGCTCCAAAGATAAACCAAAGAAAGGGACACCTGAGAAGAAGAGCGAAGAAGAGAAAGCCTCTGAATTGAAGGATTCCGAGAATGGAAAGGATGATGATGCAGGAGAAAGCGCTGGTGATAAAACGAATGGATCGGATGACAAGGCGGATGACGAAGAACCCGAGAAGAAGGCAAATGATGAAAAGAAAGGTCCAGGTAGACCTTCTAAAGGAAATTCCAGCAATCCTGTTGTGAAGAAGGCAGCAAAACCAGCAAAGGCTAAGAAAGAACCAAGGCAAGGAACGAGAAGTAGTGCTCGACAACAGCAGAAGTCAGAAGATTTGAAGAAAGATGTGAAGGGAGCGGATGTGGAGGAAGAAGATGTGAAGGAAGACGAGGCTGTTACAGAGAAGAGAAAGAATATCAGAGATGAAGCTGATGATGAGGATGATGAAAAGGTTGAGAAAGAAGAAAAGCCTGCTGCGAAGAAATCCAAGAATGAGGAACCAAAGGAAGATAAGCAAAAGGCAAAACCTAAGAAGCTTGGCCAAAAGGCTAAAAAGTGAAAGTTTCACTTTGCTGTTATTCTCGCTGAATGGAAATTGGTGAACGGAAAATCGCGTTGGCGCATAAGGATTGGAAGAATACGTAAATTGGGATTCGGATTGGAATGTTATGAGTTTATGAACATGAATTTTGGAGCTTCTGCTTGGTATCTCTCTTTGCTTTTTAATGCTCCTCCACCTGAGAGAGTATTCATTTTATACGAGGAAGCATGTATCGTTGTTGTTGATGTTCCTTCGCTGCAGTATCAGCTAATCAAAAATGAGAAAAATGCCCCTTATTATCAACATTAGGCTCTTTGCATCATTCTTGATTCTCGTGCTGGGAAGGAGTCTAGTTGTCAATAGACGTTGCTGAGCATGGTCACTTCTGATTTGAGCCACAGGTCTACAAGCTACAATCATTCCCATTTCCGCTTCCCCTTTTCCCCTTCTTCTTTACCCATTGCTTACCACGGCCCAGCCTCACGGAATTCCCTTTTCTCATTCATTTCCCTAGCCCCCTCTTAATTGATAGCGCCTTCTCGTTACCCTCCATACAATCAACAAGTAACTAATCAGCATCCTCAGCTCAGCTAGTTAGAGAATGGTGCTGATATCTTCTGTTCGAGAGAATGATGGCACGCCAATGTCCAAGGTCGGTGGTTTGGAACCACACTAGTTCAGTCACCTTTCATACCTATTCTTACACGTCGTCGGGGGCTCGGTTTGGTATAGAAGTATCCGAATAAAGTTAAGAATTCAACAAATTGTGGTCGATTGAAGATTTTCATGGGTTGAAGTTTTGAGGAGCGAAGGTGGTGGTGAATGGAGTCCATGTACAAAAGTGAGCTTCTACACACCCCATCGAGATGTATAGAGCTGATAATAAGCAGTTTACCCTTTATATCACAGTGATCAATTCCTTTCTTTTTGTCCTCTTCGGAGAACATGGGAAATAGCTGATGATTGGTGATGTTATGCGGGAGCCCTTCCCGAAAATAGCAAAACGATAAAACAAAACGACATGTGCAGGATTTGAACCTACGAGGCCGAAACCATAAGATAACTGAATTATTCATTCAAGTCTTACCCATTAACCACTCTGGCAACATGCCTGATTATTTACTTGATTTGTTAAAACTGGTTGTTCATGCGGGTTATGTTCATGTTTCAGGCAAGTAATATTTGGAACTGCATTCACTTTTTTGAAGTCATTCAATCCTGGCTTGATACATAATCATGTTCGTTGAGGGGGTTGTACGCCGAACTCACCGGCAGTCTAATATCTCATTCAATCACTCACCCACAGACACAAGTGAACAATTATGAGTAATTTTGATACAATTTTCTGATTCACCATATGGTCCCGCTGCAGTGGAGAATTCACCCTCAAGGGAGGGGCACTCTGGTCTGCTATGCCGCCACTCATTAACTGTTTGTTCTTGTGATGAATGCAAAGAACGACCACCGCCGCCTGTTGGCACGCTCCAACATTTGGTATGTGGAGTTCGAGATGCAATACAATTTACCCCGCAATCTGTCTCAACAACCAGCCTTACACCTCCAGTTCTTCTTTCTTCCTTCTGGCAAGCGATATCCGAACATCCAAGACATCTATACAAAATGACCTATAAATCCTTACATTTTCAGTCCCACTTTCCTAATATTCACTTCCTTCAATCTAGCTCCTGACATAAATTACTCACGTGTAGAATGATATTTCTTGGCTTCATGTATGGTGACGTCGATTTGATTCACTGAGCCTTGTGGTGAACATTTGAATCATAAGTTGAAGAGAAGGTTTATATATTTAACTTGTAGAAATTCTAGAAGAACTTAAAAATAACTCTAAGAAATGATATCGAATTTTGAATATCATGATGGCAGCACATGAATATTATAATCCTTCTCCAGAGCCGATACCAGGTCCAGGTATATTGAAACCAACTGCTGGATATCCTACATTGACATATCATCAACAACCACAATACAATATTCCAACAAATCAACATCAAGAACATCCATCAACTGTTGTCTATAATCCTCAAAACTATTCATCCCAACAACCCTATTACCCAGCTCCACAACAAAACTGGGAATACAATCCTAGCCAACCTCAACCTCATGTTTATCAAACTTCCAACCAAAAACTCTATCACCGAGATGAATATCATCAATACTCTGCCGTAGAACCTCAATCATATCGAAATCTCTCACCTCATCTTCGTTCCGGACGTTCAATATCCGAACCACCTGATCCAAGCTATCTAGCTCATCACATACCAAGTTATCATTCAAGAGGATGTTCGAGATCTCCCTCATACACAACTTCACCAGAAAGATCACAATCACGACCAAGAAATCGAGCTCATTCACACTCTCAAGCTTCATATACACGATCCATTAGTCGATCTCGTCATGGAAATTCACGAGTATCCCGACCTCGAGCTCGTAATAATCATAAAGAACGAAATATGTTTTTAGGAGCATTTGGTGGAGGGGCAATTGGTGATTTAATAATGCCTGGGTTAGGGACTTTAGGTGGTGCATTATTGGGAGGTGTTGGAGGACGTCAGGTTAGTAGAAATGGAAATAAGAATGAAATGAGTGGGAGACGAGAAGGAAGGAGGATATTTGGAGGTTCAAGGAAAACTTATGATGAGGAATGGCGGGAGGGAAGGATTGAGAGGGGTGAGATGAGTGAGTGATGGTATTGATGGAGTTGATGAGAATGAAATGAAGAATATGTGAAACGGGAATGGGAAATGATTTGAGGTTTATGTATGATATTTAATTTATTGAAGATACCAATTTTTATCTCAGTCTGATTGTCGAAGATTGAAACTAAGAGGAAGAGTTGATGGCCTGTAGTCGCTTTGTTAGTAGCCTTACAGCACCTGCTATCATGTGCAACATGGCGATATCCTCAAAATCTCCTTGTAGAATAAAGAATTCCTCGTAAATTAAAGCAAAATATCCTGCTAAATTCTTGTTGCGATGCCGATAAGAGCATATGCGGACTCCCAGGATTCGCTTAGTCCCCACCAGCCCCTTCATTTCCACCCCACCACCCATATACATCATCCAATTACTACCCGTCCCATCTCTACCCACACTTTTTGACAAATTCAAAAATCGAATTAAATAAATATCGAGATCACTAGGAAGAAGATGCTCAAAGTATTCATTTCACACAATCAAAAGAAGATAAAAAAAATTCGAAGTCATAAAATCGCTTATTCGCCTCGGTAAACTTGCTAACTACTCAAGTAACCCAAACTTCAAAACATCATAACTCAACCATTTCTGAACTATTTTGAATGATCTTTGAAGCAAAAGAATCAGACAAAAGAGTTTGATCACTGGCGGGATCGAACCGCCGACCTTGGCGTGCCAATTTATCTGAATGAACAGAGGGAATATTAGCACCACGCTCTAACCAGCTGAGCTAAGCGACCTTATATAGCTATTTATATGGAGGTAGGGGCCTGTCATAGGTATATGAAGACATGGTGATATTAGATTTGGAGTGGATATGCTAGGGTTGGCTGAAAATTATGACTTTAGATGGTGGAGTACGGAAGGGCGATATCGGGAACGGGATGCATTAGTCGATCGGCTTGGCAAAGGAACGTATACGGCACTAGTTTACATACATCTCAAGGAGTACGGCACGGGTTTCCTGGAAAGTCTTTCATTTCATAGCTTCACAGTCATTAAACTCTGCAATTCCATCTTTCTACTTAAGTGAAGGGTCCAAAAATCACTATATGTCAACTCTTCACGGCGAGAGGCTCTTGAGGCTTTGACTAGTCCTTCAGATTTGCACTAGAATGTGTTCCCCGCTTTGAAGTTTAGACCAGCGTTAGACCCGGATTATCAAGTTACACATTCAAAGAGTATTGAAGCAAACAACAAGCCATTCTTCAATCACCATGATATTCCCATTCAACTAAAGCTATAAGCTATACACTCTTTTGTGTACCCCATCGCCATCGCCATCTCCATCGCCATCTCCATCGCCATATCCATCGCCATATCCATCGCCATAAAATGCTCAAATATCATCATACTTCGTAATACCCTCCACCAACCCTTTAATCAATAAAGCCAATCTTTTACTTTGCCATCTACACAAAGCCAAATTCCCACCCATAAACCAAAATCCTTCATGACCACTCTTCCTCCAAATAGTTCTAATCTCTCCTTCTTCATCAAATCCCCAAACATCCTTAACCCTATCCGCTACTTTATCCCCAAATATCTTTCTACATTGTGTCCTCATATTCAAATATCCTGTCGCAAATACAATTTCATCCGCTTCAATTATTGATCCATCGGCGAATTCCATCCCATTTTCATGAATACTTGCAATTTCTTGACCTTGTTTAACTTTAATCTTTCCATCAATGATGAATTGAGAACATCCAACATCAAGATAATATCCACCACCACGTTGAAGGTATTTCATCCAAAGACCCGAATCATCTGGACCTTTGTCAAGTTTGAATCCTGCCTTTTCAAGACCTTGAAGTAAATTCTCATCAATTTTATTAACCTTCTTTGTACCCTCAACACTCAATTTCTTGAGTACAGGATTCGGCATACTGTGAAAGAGCATATCGGCATCAAGAGTCGGGATACCATTTTCACTATAAAGATCTGCTTGAGAATCGGCACTTGTTTCCGAGCCAACCACATATGTAGTTGATCTTTGAACAATTGTAACTTCGTATCCATGTTCGTAAAAATCTTGAGCAATGTCATGACCAGAATTGCAACAGCCAACCACAATTGCTTTTTTATTTTGACCACGAGATTCAGTTGCTCCAGGGAATTTGGATGAATGAAGGACTCGACCTTTGAAAGTATCGATTCCTTTGATATGAGATGGAAAATTTGGCTCTCCACTTGCACCAGTTGCCTGTACTATATGCTATTTAGAATTAGTAGCCGTTCATTAAGACAATCGCAGACCAACGTACCTTCGGGTGAACAATCCTTGTCTCTTTCTGACCATTTCTCGTTCTTTCCAAAGTGACCGTCCATTCTTTCTTCTCATCACTCCATGAAGTATTCGTAATAGTGGTTTGAGTCCAAGCATTAAGCTCCAATAAACTAACATATGCTTCAAACCAATCACCTAGTTTATCCTTTGGTGTAAAAACTGGCCAGCTCTCAGGAAATGGTAGATATGGAAGATGATCAAACCAAACAGGGTCATGAAGAACTAATTGATGATATCTCGTACGCCAATTATCACCAATTCGTTCTTCTCGATCAACCATAAGAGATTGAACCCCAAGCATTTTCAATCTTGCTGCTACTGTCAAGCCGCCTTGTCCGGCACCTAAAAAACATTATTATCACACACAAACTACTGCAACCTCTCCAGTTGAAAGACGTACCAAGAATCAGAACCGTTGGTTCAGTTCCATTTTCAAAGTCCTTCTCAATATTCCTTTTATCCAACCAATTTTCCCTCTCTGTCCTTTCCCCATGCTTTACACCATAAGGTCTTTTCTTTCCCACGCTCTCTTCATATCCATTCAGACTTTCCAAGAAAGTGTAAAGTGTGAAAGCTTTCCAAGTTCCTTGATCGTGTACTAATCTGACAATTCCAGCACCTTTCCCAACATCCGTTTCCACTGTGATGAAAGCCTGCACAACATTTGTCTTTCCATCAGCATCAAGTGGCGTTAATTTCGGAGATCTTAACTCTGAGCTTGAATCAAGTGCAATAGACTTCAAACGTGAGCCTTTTGTTTTATTGAATAACTCGAGAATTTTCGAAGGGCCATGGAGAGTGTGAAAGTCCCAGGAAAGACATAATTGATCACGCCAATATGATTCCTCCAGAAAGAGTGTAGAAATTGATGTAGCGTCTGCGGATTTGATGACTTGGGTAAAACGATCAACGAAGTCCGAAGCAGTTTTTGTGGCATCAATAGACTTCGCAGCTTTAGATTCAGGAAGGTTGGCGAGTCGTAATTGAAATGAGCCAGGTTCAACCCGTTGTGAAGAGGGAATATGGCTTTGAACTTCAATGCTTCCCATCGTGAGGTGTTAAAAGGAGTATAGATTAGTTGAATGTGTATTCGAGCAGAGTGCTTTGTATATCAAAAACGACGAGGTGATGAATATTTTATATGTTCAAAACTGCAGCTGTGGCCAGGAGTGAACATTACTCCTCTTCCCGGTAGACCTTCCTAAGTCGTGAACATAGAAATCTGTGGGCGTAAAATGTTTGTGTATTCATGTGAGCTGTTGTTTCTGGAGTTTTTAATCCTTTGGAGAAGCCAATAATGGTTGAAACGATGACGAGTCCGGGGAAAAGCTACCCCGCACAACATGGAATCGGTAAACCTTCCTTTTCCGAAGCTATCCCTTTAGGTCATGATTGAAAAGGATGATATTGATATCCGTGTGATACTCTCATATAAGACATATTCTTAGGTGTAAGAATATCATTGGTAGACAGTGTGGATTGAGTTGCTGAGGAATGTTTCAGGTCAGACCTCGGATCGAATTGTCAACGAGGAAGAACCCACCGTCCAGAGTATATACATAGTAGGCAATTTCCGTTCCTCCGCCGTCAAAGTCTTCGAATTCAGTAGGAGGAGGCTAGCCTCGTGTATGTTTCCTCCTTCGACCCATATCAAAGCGATGTTTCCTGGGAATTGGTAACTTCGAGGCTATCATCAGCCTCGGTGTTTTAAAAGCCTTCTTTAGTTATAAGTTCTGCAATATGAACATGTGTCTCCCTACATATATTAGAAGTGGGATGAACGGGTCACATGTTTTCAATATGTCAGCATGTTGGCATATCTAAGGTTACAAGTTAGCGAGAGGACAAAAGTGCCGACTCCATGAGTCCAACAATGGCAACTCCAACGACCAAAGCCTTTGCGAAAACTCGCATTCGTCAAGCGCAAATCAAAGATATTGATGCCGTCAGAACTATAATGGTCGCCTCCTTGGCTTCTGATGCTAAGTGGCGGTATCGATATCGCTACCGTGAGGAATATCAGGATGACCACCTAAAATATTCTCGACTTTTCATCGAACTGTTGATTTCCGATTCTTGCCCAGACTTTCTAACTTTGGTTCTGGAGGTAGAAGAAGATTCAAGCTGGAACATTGCCGCTTTGTCCATATGGGATATTTCATATGTGAATAAGCGTATATATGCAGCTAAAGGAGAATATTATGTTGCCCCCACGCGTTCGTCTCTCCTTCTTTCCACCCAAGAAAGTACAACTAATCCCATGAAGCCAGCGAGGCAATGGAAGCTGCTGGAGCGAGCACCCGCAAAGACAAAGATCCCATTTATGATGCAATTTTTTTGAAACATATCTCAGAGGCCCGAAATTCATACGCTGAGATGTTTGAAGAAAACGACATGTATCTTTTCTTACTATGCACACATCCGGGATATAGGCGTCGAGGTTATGCTACTAAACTCCTGAGATGGGGAATTGAGAGATCCGAACATGATGATGCACCAATTTCCTTGTCAGCGACTCCAATGGGAGAACCAACGTATCTTGCTTGTGGATTTGAGGAGCTGGGGAGAGTTGATGTAATAGTCGAGGGCGATTATGAGAAAGAGGTGTTGGTGAAAATGGTTTATAGGCCTAGAAAATGAAGAATAGATAGGAAAAGTGTACCAATATATCATGACTATAATGTCCATTCATTAGCAAGTTCAATGTCTAACTCAAAAACTAACATTGAGGACCGCCGGCGACGGCACAAAGCGAAGGGGTAACAAAAAAGCAATTGTATTATATCCATTCGTCAGCAATTTCGATGTCCAACTCAAAACCCGACATTGGAAATCCATCAACAACATAACAAAGATCTAGGAGAAAAGCAAATTGTATATCTCTATGCGAGTCTAAAGCTCTATGAACAGTCTATGTTCTATGACAAAATTCTAAGCCCAATATGGTCTATACCTTATTCCCTCCCTGTTCGAAGTCCTTGATGCCAGCAGCGTAAACTTCCTTAACAGTTATTTTTCCAGCAACAACATCCTTAACTGTTGATAGAATAGAGGTCCAATCTTCAAAGATTGTAAATGGAACACTTTCTCTAACGCAGTATGTGATGAGATCATGACCCTTTTTGGCGAATAGAAGATCAGTCTCCTTGGCGGCAGAAAGATCTGATACTCCATCACCAGCGTAAAACATGGTTGGTCTTTGTTCGTCTGGAAGTTCAGCGTATGGTCTAATCTCTCTAGATTTATCATGTCCGAAATGACTATCAAATTGATTAGCTCTCTTGTTCAATATTTTTGCCAGAATTGAAAAAATACCTTTCATCGTGGTAGACAATATTCCAACCTCCCTCCTCATCAAGACTCTTGAATCCCTCCCGAACTTCGACTTGATTACTGACAATTTGAATTTCTGCAGCTTCCTTCTTTCCCAAAAGATGCTCCAACAAAGCTCTGATGATTGGTTCCATCCCACCGCTCAAAATAACCACCGGAATGTTATTTTCTCTTGCCCATTCAAAAAACTCCTTGAAACCCGGATCCAACTTGATATTCTCGATAAGAGTCTCTATACACTTGCTATATGGAGTCTTGATACTATTCATCATTTCCTGAAACGAATCACGGAAGGTCTTTCTCCCATCGAGAACATCTTTGTTTCCTTTTTTGCGAAGGTCTTGACCGAATCCAAGATTATCAGTCATGAAATCGTTGGAATCGCGGGTTGTGATTGTGCCATCGAAATCGGTGAAGAAGATGTATTTAGGAGAGGTTTTCATAGCGGGAAGAGTAGTAGTTGAGCCCATTTTGAGGAGTATGGGATATGATGAAAGTCTGATATGTTGTTAGTGATAGCTGTTGACTGTTGACTGTTGACTGTTGACTGTTGACTGTTGACTGTTGACTGTTGACTTGTCGTATAGATGTGAATAGGGGGGCAATTGGTAGTTGGCAGATGGGGAGGAAAGAAGGAAGTTGGAGGACGCCATTTATCTCATTCTTGTTGAGGATTCAAACTTACATTTGATAATAATAATGAAGTAATCTCAAAGTGTGTGTATAAGTTGTATATAAGTTGTATATATAAGTTGTATATATAAGTTGTATATACGAGTAAATGAATATCAAATATTGCATAGTGGGGTTATTAACCTTTAAGCCCCTCCATCATACATCCATCCCCATTCATAAAGGCGGTGAGTTATATGTAGGGTTAACGGAGCCCATCATCCATCATTCATCATTTTCCGATGAATTTGATCAGAGCTCCCTCCCAACTTGGCAACTGGACAATTCTCTCAAATCCTCAATAAAAGGAAGTTCCAACTGTTCAATTGCAATGCAACCATTGACAAGACTCGTCCCTCGGTTCGCAATCGACTCAGGTTCAGCCTCAATATCGAGAAATTTACGAATCTCTCCTCGACATTCAGTCAAATCATCAATCTGTCTACAATGTACAATTTACTCCCCTAATCTGCGGCGACATTTCGCAGATGATCAAAGACCTATTATAGAACCACCTCCTCATCTTCGACCCAAACCTCCTACACCCCCCGAAGATCCTAAACCACAATCAGATGAGGAACCCATTCCTCCCCCAGAGTCTAGCAAACAAGATGCCTCATCCTCTCCCAAACTCGAAAAAGAAGGAGAGCTCCCTTCTGCTCTCGAAAGTCGACGTCTCGTAGTCACAAAGAAGCTTTCACATCTAATGGACCACATGCAAGGAAACATATTTATAGCATCTCAACGCATCAATGACCTTACCGGCTACTCTGGTATCGAAGCCCTCAAGACCAAAATCATCAATCTCGAAACAGAAGTTTCCAATTCCAAAGAACTAGTCCGAAGTACTCGCCTACACTATAAAACTACCGTCGCAGATCGTGCTTCTTCTCAACGTGAAGTTACAACTTTACTAGCAAGGAAAGATACATGGACACCTGCCGACCTCGAGCGCTTTACACACTTATACCGCATGGATCATACCAATGAACAAGCAGTTCAAGAAGCAGCTACACGACTCGCAGATGCGGAACGTGAAGCAGAGAAAGCAGCAGGGGAATTGAGTAGTAGTATATTATCACGATATCATGAGGAACAAATATGGAGCGATAAGATTCGGAGAATGTCTACATGGGGAACATGGGGACTGATGGGAGTGAACGTATTGTTATTTTTGGTATTCCAATTTGGATTCGAACCATGGAGAAGGAGAAGATTGGTTGCAGGATTTGAGGAGAAAGTTAGAGAAGCATTAGAGAAGGAAAAAACTTTGGCCATGTCCACAGCTATTCGAGGTGCAGAAATTGGTGGAGGAGAGGGATCAGAAGTGAGCTTGGACGAGATTGTCGCGGCTGGCATACAAGAATTAGAGGAAGAAGCCGGAGAGAGAACCCTGGATGACCCAGCGGTAGAAGCAGTAACAGCTACAATTGAAGGCTCAACATCACATCACGAATCAAATAACGAACCCGCCCAAGAAATAGGCGAAGCAGCATCAGCAATGGACAGAACAGAAATGCAGATCCCATACCTCAAACCCGCCTTCGATTATCGAAACATAGAATCCTGGAAAGAGAAACTGGAATCCAGTAAAGCCTTCGCAGTAGACCTATGGAGTACACGAGCGATTTCGATACCAAAGAAAGATGTAACAATCATAGCATTAGAAAGTGCCGCTACGGGAGCAGTGTTAGTAGGAGCCATTTTCACTCTTATATTACGTCGGTCGTAGACTTCGACTCGGAATCAGATGATTTGGCAGGATTGAATAGGAATGCATCATGGTTGTACAAAATATCGCATTTTGTTATAGATTTTTTGTACATAATGAATCGAACTGTACTAGCGATATACCACGCGAATGGATATATAGCTGGCCATGCAGCCAGGCACTCAATATTGATACCTATTGCGCTGACTATTGTTTTACCATCTCTTTTGCACAGTGTACATATCGCTTTGTAAATTCATTGATTCAATCATTTGCAACGTCAACATATGCTCCAATGCTTATTTATGTATATATGTATATATGTGTGTGTGTACCTAACATCTACTCACACTCCCATCTGCATCCCCTCTCCCTATCGCTTCTCACCAACCACTCCTCCCTAATAAGCACCCTCCCTCATCTTCCACCCGGGACTGACCACCAAAGCGGGCGCTTTCAAAGAAGTCAAAATAGGTGTACCAGCCGTCAAAGTAAAATTTGTCAGAGCAGCGCCTGAAGACTGCTGGGCCCAGAGTTCGATGGCGAGAGTGTTTTGGCCGTTATAGTTTAGGATACCTGTTGAGGGGGGTTAGTTGGGTTTTTGTTTGGGGAAGGGAAAGGAAGGGAATTGGGAGGGAGGTAGGAAAAGGAAAAGGAGACGAGAGAAAAAGAGGGAGGAAGGAGAGGGGAGAGGAGAGGAGATGGAAAGAACGACGAAAAAAAACATACCCTGGGGCACGGGGAAACTTCTCTGCGGTCCAATATTATTAATATATTTCCCAAACTGCCACCCATTAACCCAAAGCTGCACCCTATAATCATCCGTCCCCTTCGTCATCGACGAATTTCCAAAATTAAAACTCAACGGAACATCATAGCCCATTGGTAAATCCAAATCAAAAGTAGTCGTCCAGAATCCCACGCCCGCACTCTTAATCCCCTGAATAGGAGATCCCGTAGTCCAGCCCGAAGAATTCGACGGAGGATCCGGTTGCGTGAAACCTTGTCTTTCGGCGTAGAGACCACCTTCATTCAACGGACCGCGGATTTGATCAATGTATTGTTCACCTCCCAGATTCCCGGTGAGTTTCCAGGTAATGGCATCTTTAGATCTTCCACTCAACACGTAATTGATGATTCCACGCGGATTTTTCATTCCCTCACCACCCACGGTCCAATTTTCATCCAGCCCATTATTATCAATCAACACTGTAAAGATATACTGAGCGCCCGCTTTCAAGTTCGGGAGTGTGTAAGTGGCATTGCCGTTTGCTGCATAATCTGCGCCGGCCCAAGAACCAATGTATGTGGAATTTAGCCAGACGGAAGAACCGAATGCGGAACCGCCTTGAGTGGAGATGTAGAGGGAGGATTCATTACCGGATGCTATGAAGCGACCGCGGAAAATCAGGACGCCGGTGTTGTAGCCGTAATCTGGACCGTTGAGGACGGTGGGGGTGAGGAGGGGGTTTAAGTGAGGGTTATTTGTTGTTGTTTTGTTGGCGAGGGTCCAGGCTGAGTCGTCGTAAGATGCTTTGATTTCGGGGAGGTTGTCGATGTATTTCCAGGAGAGGGTGGAGAGGTTTGGGAGAGACATTTTGGGGACGGTGTAGGTGAGGATCGAGGAGAATTCACCGCTTATGGAGTCGGTATTGTAGGAGATTTTTTGGGAGTTGAAATAGAGGTTTTGAGTTCCTTTTGGGGCGCCAATTACTTTGAATGGGACGGTGGAGTTCAGATCACCCGTGATGTGGAGGTCTGAACCTTGGGTTGAAACGGTTCGGATGAGATAACCGGCTTCTACGATGACGGAAGCTGTATTCTCGATACTTGTTGCACTAATTCTCTTGTCAGTATTAAGATCCAGGAGTAGATATATTGTCAAAAACTTACAATGCACCCCATTTATCATCTCTCACAAAGTCTACCACCCAATAATTATACGCACTATTCCGATCCAAAATATAAACAAACACGCTTCCAACCTTGACTACCCTCCTCGTAGAAGAAGTTTGCCAGTTAAGAACCGTCGAGCCATTCCAACTCTTAGTTGTCACATCTGAGCCCTCAATAAACTGTGCTGAGCTATTTGTAACCATAGCCAATTCATGTACTTCTCCTGGTCCACCATAAACGACCAAGACTGTTTTATCATCGTATTTCTTCCAGGTGAAGATTTCTGCTGTAGAGTAAAGGAGTGTTGTTCCTCCAATATCATAGTCGGTAACATGCCATTTTGAATCTCTACCACTGAGAGTAAGACTTCCATTCAACTGAGGAATAGTCAAAGCACCCTGACTAGTAGTAACAGTCAACTTATAGGTTGCCGCTGCTTGAGTTTGATAGTCCGAATGACGAACAACATAGAAGTTTGTAACAGTTCCATTCCCAAGGAGTGGAGTGGTGAGGATAGAAGCACTATTGGTGTATGTGCCATTAACCGCAGCTCCGACAGATGTGGTGAGATATGCCGGACTAACTTTTAGGAAATTGGCTTCTATCTTCAATTCACTGTACTTTTCGCGGGTAATTTCGCGGTTTTCAGAGATGGCGGCACCGTAATCGTAGGATGTGTAACCACCTGGGAGAATGTGAGCAATAGGTAGTGATAAGATGTACTTTGAATGACGCTCCGCTGGGCCACTGCCGTGGAGGCTTTTTCGCTTCGCTCTAGCAGAGGAATGGATCATGCATATTGTACTATTTAAATGGACCTTTTTACTTACCAGAATGACCAAGATTACCCCAATTAGTACCACCATCTAGGAAGCTGTTAGCATCTGATAATATGTCTTGAGATCCAAAACTCACAAATCATATACAAGCTCAAAAGAGCAACACCGGAAGCAAAATCATTCTTATAGAACACTCTCTCGAATTGCTCATTCAAGAGTTGAGCACACGCTGGAAATCCCTATGGAAATTTAGCAACAACTTCCTAACCGATATGATCGCATCAGGGATTGAAACTCACAAGACCACCCCAAGGATCAAAAGAACCGCCTTGGAATTCATTTATAGAGTAGAATGTACTTGGACTTTGTTTTTCATGAGTCGCTGCAAAATAAGTTGGTAGATCTCCAGAAGGCCATGTAGTTGGATGTGCGCAATCGAATCCTAATGGATAAGAGTCATGACCGTAGATGTCGACATCTCCAATTGTCGTCCCATTGAAAACTTTGCCTGGTGCGAAGAGTCCATGTGGCGCTGTTTCTCATTAGCTCATTATTCATTACCATCATCGCAAGCTCCTCCCTACGCTAATATTCCCAACCCCAAAACCCCAAAGAACACAAAAAACAACTTACCGGCATCATTACTAATAAATGGAACTGTAACTCCCGCATCCCTCGCCTGTTTCTTCACATAAGCGAAATAAACCGGATCGGGCCAACCACCCGGAACGTATCCAGTGTATCCCGAGTATTCATTTTCGGGTTGATACAAAATAATGGGACCTCCTTTTGTAATTTCATATTTGGCGATTAGACCAGCTATGTTTGCTGCATAGTTATCCGTTGCTTCGAGATAGTCTGGTGCTCGGGAGCGTAGAACACCTTTAATGCGTTGAAGCCAGCCGGGGAAACCACCACCGGCGGATTCGGCGTTGATATACTGGAGTAGAATATGTTAGGACTAGAATTGGAGGAGGGATTGTACAGAGGAAATAAACTCACGGGACCTGGACGGGCAATAAGATATATACCCGCTTTCTTGGCAGCATCAAAGAAAGGTTCGAAAGCAAAGACTCCATCAGCAGTGTAGTGTCCCGGATTTCCCTCAACCAACGCCCAATGAACATAAAAGGATATTGTATTAAAACCAAGCGATTTTACTTTTTGGAAAATATCGAGCCATAGATCAGGTACTGGGAGTCGATATGGATGGAATTCTCCTGAAAAGATGAATATACGTTCTCCGTACACTTTGAGAGAGTGTTCATCATATGTGACCTATTGAATTAGCTATTTTAACATGCGTTGCAGCTCAATTGACCATCAATTCACCATCGACTGGTACATTCCTCAAGTGGGAGCTGTGAATGGATGTCAAAACTTACAACATTTTGAAGCCCCTCATCTCTCTCTACAACCATCTGCTCTCCACCAATATTAATTGACAAAGCTGTAGCATGAGTCGCACAGGCAATTGCTGTTAAAGCACGTAGAAACCTCATGATTGCAATATCTCATTTGATTACAGATTATCAGTCACACACGCAAAGGAGAATGGTGCCTTGAGACAAAAAATATTGTTATGCACCAGAAGTAACCCTTTATATACAGGACCTAGGTACCTATGATCACATATTACTTTCCCCACTTACACCATCTTCCCCCTCTCCAACCTGCATGACAGTCTCCGAATAGTACCCTTTGACACCCCATGTAAGTACATGTCATTATTGCATCCAACAACAAGTCTTACTCAAAACAATCGTAAATACCAGGTATCTCCAGGCATAGGTACTTTAAGAGGCTAGACTACGGACCACAACATGCGGGGTAAAGCCGTGAACGATCGGCACTCCACCCCCACAACCAGCCATATTCCCCCATTATATTGGAGCACATAATTTGGCTAAAAGCAATAACAATTTCCCGACCGAAGTGCACTGGTGGGATATAATGAAATGACTTGGGTCTTGGTGGAGAAACAGGCCAAGATCTTGCGCGCCAACCGGATGATTCAGATGGAAGCATATAGACACGCTTGTGGTATAGCTTCACGTTCTTGCATGGGATTGTAAAGAAGAAGAGAAGAAAAAGTTTGTCCGGACCGAAGAGCTCCTTGATTTTGGTTGCGGAGCAGTGTCCCAATGAGTGGCAGCGTACTTCATACCTTCTGCCAAAGGATGAGTGATGTGATGTTATTCAAAATTGCATAAACGAAGCTGATTAAAATGAACGTAAACTGAAGCCATTTCGCAAACCACAGATAACTGTATCTGGGGTTAAAGATTATTTGCAATGCCTGACTGAAGACCATATAGAATAATTATTCACGGCGTGCTCTTCCGAGCACTTGGTCTTATCCGTTATTTTGCATAGTTCGTTGAATTTTGTGTATAGTACAATCGTTCTCGTTGCTCCCTACTCACGGAGCCGTAAAACCTATATTTATCACCAAAAGGCTCTCGTTGACCTAGTGTATGCCAGTGGCCATAGCCCTTCTCCCGGTCGATGTATATTATTGTTGGTTCCCTCGTCTTCTCACACGCACGCACGCGAATGATTCATTTAAATTGCACCATTTACCTCTAGACTAATCCCACATCAACACTCTTATACAGTCGCCTTCTTTGGTTTCTTCGTTCCGTATTTTGATCGTGATGTTGCTCTGTTTCCTACACCTCCCTGTTATATCAAATACATTAGTAAAAATCCTCAAACATCATGATCTCTTCCTCCATTCTTTTCATCCCATCTCAAACCCCCACCCCCGTGCACAATATTTCACCCCAAATCTCCCCCTACTAAACTTCACAAATAAACAACAATTCACTCACCAAATCTCCAGCCCCTCTAACCAAATGATATCTCACACCAGGACAATCCTGACTCCTCCCTCCTCTAACCAACACCACACTATGCTGTTGCACATTATGACCTTCTCCCGGGATATAACAAGTAACCACTCTCCCCGTACTCAATCTAACTCTTGCCGTTTTCCGTTCTGCCGAGTTAGGTTTCTTTGGTTTGGTGATTCCAACTTTCAATGCTACACCCTTGAGCGCTGGGGCCTGAACTGTCGATAGAGCGGGAGAGACGGCTTTACGCATGGCTTGCGCAGTACGACAGCCGCGACGGACTTGGTTGTATGTTGCGGAGTGAGAAGGAGAGGAGGAAAAGGCCCGCGAGGAGGATATTGTGATTGATTGGAGTTTGTTTGTGATGGATTGTGTGGTGGGACGAGAGGTAGAGATTGAGTTGATTGACTGTATGGACGGCATTAAGAACCGTCGCAATATTGAGGCGGCCATTATGAGTGATGAGCGGACTGATCGTTGAATGATTGGGTTCGTCGTCGAAGAGAAGGTGAGGGGGGAGAGAAAGCTTTGGATATTACCCAGAACTTAGAATTGTTGTGGCTGATATTTTTCACGTGACGTGGCTAGAATATAAATACTTCGAGGAATCGAGGGTGATGAAGGGGTTGTTGTTGTTGATTCTTTAGCGGGCAAGAAAACCCCTCCTTCCATATTTAATCATCATGACCAACTATCATACAGACAAAATCTACTCATTCTCCCAGTATGCAAAGATTGCTTTATTGTATAAATCTATCTCAAAATTTGCCTACCTCCCAATGAAAAATAAGAGGCATAACTTCCCAAGCCTAGATCCCAAGCAGGATCATTTTAACATATACAGCGTGTCAATTGGAATTTTACCCTATGCAAACGCCCATCCCCCCTTTCCCATCATGCCAGATAGTAAAATGTTCTCAAACCTCAAACCACCAATGCTGCTCCCTAGAAAATGCATTCCAACACGAATTCGAAAATAAGTTTAGACTTGTTGATTTAATCTTGTTGGTTTTCATAGCCTTCTGGCTTTTCCATCTTATTGATATCGTAGAATCGTGATGTACCTGATAGATGATTAATACAATGTCAAGTTGTGATAAAAACGGAGAAGCTTACATGAATATCCTTTCCAGTCAAAGTTATCCTTTGGATTACAGTGACACTTCAAATCAAGTCTTTTTTGCTCTCCGGTTGGGCAATGGGTGAAAGGAACATGGTAATAGGCAATATCATTAAAGAAATGAATCTCTTCCTTCTTCAATAGAAGTCCTGCAGCGATGGAGTGAACTGGTGCATCACCCCAACGCTCATAAAAGAATCCTCCATCTTGGTCGAGTTGCTCAAAGAAATCCGTGTAAGCCTTTGATCGAAGCCAGTTAAGGTTACCAATCTCAAAGTTAGACCACTGTAACATTGTGTTAGTATAAAATTCACGCGACTCTTCAGGTATGACGAAAACATACCATGTGGCAGTGGTTATAGGTTTCACCACCATCATCACTGAGGAAGCCCATTGAGTTGCCTTCGACGATATGCTCTGGGTGAGCCTTCATGAACTTCTTGACACTGTCCCACAAAGTTGGGATAGTTTCCACGTATTCGTAAAGACTCAAAACGAAACTGTACTTCTTCTTATTGTCGGCCATGAATTTGAATGCATCGTAATCAATATCGCAGAAAAGCTCAATGGATGGTTCAACTCTCCAGTACCATTCGTAGTTCAACATCAATTCTTGTTGGAAGAAGAAACCAGATTCAAAACGACACATGTGGCGATAGCTGACGGAATCACCATAGATAATCTTCCTTTGTGCCATATCTTCGCGAACCTTGCGAGCCCTTTCGGTATCAATGTGATCGGGGAATGACCAATGTTTCTCTGGGATTTCTCCATAATGAGTCTTTCCGGAAACAAGGGATGTGGTAACCTTCTTAAATGTAGCATCGAATGGTTTGTCGTTTAGGAAAACCCAGTCGTAATGAAACTTTTTATTAAATCTATCCTCGACTTGACGAATGGATCGTGCAATTTCCCAAATATCCGAGTTTCGTGCCAAAGTAACAAAGGTCGCATTCATGCGCTCTCCGGCAATGGTCGCAGGTGGAAGGTCATGAGTATTTGGGGAGATTTTATCATCGGTTGATGTCGAATCTTCAGTAGAGTGACCCGATGATGAAGTGCCTGCCTTGATAGGGATACCAGTCTTGTCTGCAAAGACTTGTTGCGCATTTTGTATCCTTTGGTCTGATGAGGATGATATAAAGTATACGATGGCGAGACCCTGTAGAGAGGAATGTTAGTTAGTAGGCAGATCCAAAAGACTTTCTATTATCTGAATGCTGGCCGTTCCACTTACAAAGAATGCAAAGAGAATATATCTCAAGTATCTGGCTGTTCCTGTAGCCATGATGAGATGGAATTTATTATTTCGAAGATCTGAAACTTTTGATGATGCTTCTTCTTCTTCTTCTTTCGTAAATCCAACCCGTTACTTTCGCTAACCAATTGGACACGAATGGACTTTTTAGCAATTACTACCCCAGACTATTTGGATCACACGAATATCAGTTGCCGGCCGGGCCACGAGTTGGCTTCAATGAAACCTCCAACGACAACGATATGAAGAGAAATTGAATTGAAATTGATATTGAAATTGAAAAGAAAGGAAGATATAAAGAAGAACAAAAGAGCGATGAGAAGAAGTTTGTGATAGATTAAACACACAAGAAGAATTTGAATAATTGGGAGAGAAAGGAGGAAAAGGAGAGGAAGAGGAAGAAGAGGAAGAAGAAGAAGAAGAATAGGATGTACGTGTAAATATGAATAAAGGAGGTCAATATCTCGTGTATTACTCAGTAGGCAAAAAGCCAAAAAAAGGTATCAAGAGTTGAGATTGGTTCTCAAGGCCAAATTATCCGATTATCCATGTAAGATGCCAGATGCCAGAAGCTTACTTTATTAACGCAAGGGATGATCTTCCTTTTTTTTACTTTTAGTCTTAAGTAGATAGAATGAAAAAGTCTACTGGTGTGGGAACTTGGAAGAGAAGTATTGTTTCAACCCCAGATAGAGTTTTTAATATTGAATACGAGGAGCCAGACAAGCCCCGGCTTGAAAGTTGAGAGGTTGAGAGTGAGTGAGTGAGTGAGTGAGTGAGTGAGTGAGTGAGTGAGTGAGTGGCATCTGGGCATCTGGGCATCTGGGTATCGTATTATTAAACAGAAGAATATAAGAAGAATATAGGTACCTAGTATATACGATTATGAACTGGATGAATCGAGGACTTCTATTATACTATTTTTAGGTATTAGAGTTCTTTCATATCATTCTTGGTATGTACTTGTACTGGTGATTGATATATGGAATGTTAAAATAGATGAACATACATATACATTCAAAGTTAATATCTATCCAGTATTCAGTATTCAGTATGTAGTATGTAGTATGTAGTATGTAGTATCTAGTAAAACTTATAATCAACAGCTACCCTCCCTCTTCTTCCTACCTACTTCAACAGGCCTAGGCTCGAAAGGCTGAAGATATAACAAGGAAGGCTCACAAGGCTCACAAGGCTCACAAGGCTCACAAGGCTCACAAGGCTCACAAGGCTGAAGATATCTCAGAACAAGGCTTCAATACTTTTCCCCAGGCATACATTTTCTTTTACCCCACCTACCTACCTCCTACCTACCTACCTACCTACCTATTCACCAGCTGAGACTTCAGACTTCATTCACTTCTTTCAATCCAATTTATTGATTTTGATCATCAAATAATATTTCAATGGTTCGGATAAGGGAGAACCAAAGAATATAAAAAACAAAATTCAAAGAGCAGATTGAACTTCGAGGCCTTGTTCAAGAAGTATTGCGGCAATACAACTTACCTACCTCCCTCCACCTTTTACAATCTCCTTCAACCTCAACCTCAACCTCAACTATCCCACCATCCCACACCATAACTTCCAAAAAACCTCAAAAAAACCTCCAAAAAAAACCATTCTTGTACTTGTTGTACTCATTCAACTTCTTACCTGCTACCCTACTACTCATATCAACAATTTGGTTCCATCAAAAACTTTGGTCCACTTGTATCATCTATCTTTCACTGATCTAACCCTTTCTTCAACATTCAAAAAGAAATTCATCTTTGAAATTGCAAACCACATACTTCACATACTTCACACCCCTCAGCTTTCCTTCATTTTTCCATCTTAAATGGATATCAAGTTACTTTGACTTTCCCATTTCTTCAATCATGTCTTTCTTTGGATTTGATCCCAGTCAACCACCCCACGAGAGGGGTCATAATACTGCTGCTCCAGGTTTTGCTCAACATGCAGATCCATTTGCAAGCCTTTCTGGCACAGGGAATGATAATGAAGCGTAAGTTGATCCATCTACCATCCAATCAAAGTCAAAGGACTAATAGCTTCACCTTGCAGATTTGATTTTGAGGATACATATGATGGTTTAGGAGATCAGCTTGAAGAGACCGGTGATGATTTCAACCATGATACATTTGGTGGTGGTGGAGATTCTGCTGCAAGCAAGCCAGTTGGAAAGGACTTTGACTTTTTTGGACAAACAGCAAAAGTCTCGGATGCTATCAATGAGGAACAAATGCGATACTCCCGACAACAACCCGTAGTATCCAGGACAACCCCAACTATAGCTACTTTCTCTCAACAACAACAACAACAACAACAACAACAACATACGTCAAGACCTGTCAGAACTGGTTATGAGCGATACCAAGAGCCGGAGTATGTTCCTGATATGCAGGTTGATGCAAACCTATGGGGGGTTGCGCCAAAGCAAGCTACTCCTACAACCGCCACTCCTCCTGTTGCTGGTACATCCGCACCAAGCCGAAAGATGATGAGTTTGGAAGAAGTTGAAGCAGCTATGCGAGCTCAAGCCAAGAAACCCTCGCAGCCTCAAGTTCCTGTTCAGCAGCAACCAATGCCACCATCTCAACCACAATACCAACAGCCCCCACCCCAGCAATTCCAAAACTTCCACCAGCAAGTTCCGCAACAGCAGCAACAACCATTTCCGGTCCAAGTCAGTGCTCCACCCCAATCAGAACAACGTCAACTTCCTATCGATCAACAAATTCATATCTTGCAACGTCCACAAGTTCCAACCAGTCAGGCAAATGTTCCATCTATCCCATCTCAACCGGCACATATGCAGAACATGAACCGATTTTCAGGTCAACCTCATGGTGCACAGCGTGGTCATCATCAACCACATGCTTCCGGAAACCGTCATGTCATCACTCATCCACAACAATTGGTAAACTTATCTGAGGAAGAGAGATCCGCATTCTTGTTGGAAGATGCCAAGAGAGCAAAGCGAAATCACAAGATCTTCTTGTTATCAAAAGATAATGGATTGATGACACCTCAAGACAAGAACTTCATTACACGTATTCAATTACAGCAATTGGTCACCGCTACTGGAAACCCCAATGAGCATGGCATAGATTCTTCCCTTTCCGAAGATTTCTATTATCAAGTTCATAGTCAAATTCGAGGTGGACCTCGTCACAATCCACACCAGCCTTTGAGTAACTTTGCGCAGACATATCTGTTTCAAACTGGTAACCGTCAGGGTGGTATGCGAAGACAAGCTCGTGGTGGCGATAATCATGTACAACGGATGGAGCAACAAGTGCAACGAGCTGTTGAGGCAGCGAAGAACAAGCCAAAGAATAAGCAATTGGTTATTGAAGGAAGTTTGGGAAAGATCTCATTCAGCAACGCAAAGACTCCCAAACCTCTATTGAACATCAAACGTGCCGATAGCAGTGAGACACGACCTGGACAATCTCCCAACCCTCGCAAGGCCAATCTCGCAAGTGTCGGCGGTAGCAATAGAAAGTCTGTTCTAACTGACATTGAGAATGTTTTTAATACAGTAATGGAGTTGGAGGACCATGAACGCACCAAGCCCAGACCTCTGGGTCATGAAGAGATCAACCCACAAATTGCCGGTATGAACCAGGACTGGAACGAACGACAAGAATTTCTCAATAAGCAATTGTGGCGAAATTTGAGGATTCATGAACCAATCGACGAAAATACCGTTCACCCTTTCATTGCATTCCTTACATTTAACAAGGGCAAAAAGGCAATTCCTCGAGTTTTCAGGCACATCTCTGATGAACAACGTGCTACCATTTTAACCATGATCGTTCTTCACCTCGATAAACTTGATGTTGTTCGATTGGCTGTCCCCAGCCCTGACGGAATTCAGCTCAGCGCGGAAACTCGCGAAAATATCCATCTGTTTCAAATAACAGTTATGGAAAGCCTTTTTCAATACCTCCACAATGCTGAATTCCACATCACTACTGGTGTTTTGGGACTTATTCTTAATCTTAACATCGATTTGATTGCTCGTACTAGAATCGGTCTTAGCTTACTTACAATGATCCTCAGTCGCGCTGAGATAACCAAGCAAGCTGGAGATGTTGATGAAAGTGAATGGAATGATTGGTGAGCAACATTTTTACATCACCTTGGCGGCATAATTCTAACATTTTATCTAGGTTGTCAACTCACAATGCATTTTTCGATGCCCTTGAGCGAACACTTCCAGAAATCTTCCCTGGTACGGTCAACACTGGCGAAGACGTTTACGTTTGGCAATTCCTTGCAGCCATTGGTATTGGTGCTAGCCCTGAGCAACAGCAACGACTAGTTATGGCTGTTAAGGATCGTGTCATGGAAACCGTTGGACTCGCAAAGACATTACCTCCAGTTATGTCTAGTCAACGACTTGCAAATGTAAACCTCTTCATGCGTTCTATTGGACTTGATGTTGAGTTACTTGCATGAGTGACGGATTGAGGGTTTATTTCTTTTCACATCTAACCATATTGAATTTTCTTTTCTTTTCTTTTTCTTTTCCTTTTCCTCTACTACGATATCTGATGGTTGAAAAACATGATGAAAGGGCTTGTTGGTATTGATTATAGTGGCATATTACATTTTTGCTCCCGCATTTTTGTTGCGTAGCGATATTACGAAAGTACAGCGTTGAGCAAGTCTTCAATGGACTGACTGATATTTTATGAATGGGGGGAGCGTCTTACTGAATGGTGGATGGTGGATTACTCCAAAATAAAATAAGATAGTATTATTATTATGATTTAGGAAGGGGAAACGACTATGGTTGGGTCAGTCACCAGCATTACTTTCTGTTTAGGAGAAGATGGGATAGATAGTATAATATCTTGAATTTTCCATAAGATGGGGGCGGTAGCGGGTTTCAAGGGCGGATAGATAGAATATGCTATATGATAGTAATGAATGCAAATAAAATTCAATGAGGCCATCATGGTATCATGGCATCACGGTGTAAATATCTGAATTGCGAATCTTGCCTTTTCAAAATTCATAGAGATTCAAATGAATGAATGTCGAAAATGATATTTAGGTAACTTGTAACTTGGAAGCTGATGCAGGTCAGGTGACAGATAACTTGGAGTTGGATTTCATTCCTCGCTTTCTTATGACATCATGGATTTTTATACTTCTCGACTTTTCTCCAACATCCAACATCAAACATCAAACATCAAACATCAAACATCAAACATCAAACATCAAACAGATCAATCTTCTTGATACCGGTACCCGGTATATTATTAAGATTCAAAAACCTGTATCTTGTTCTAGCGTTGGTCTTGGTATTGAATCGCGTTTGCGTTAGAGATGAACTGGTGGATGGTCGTCGGTCGATCATTGGTACTAGATTGTTACTAGATTGATACTAGATTGGTACTAGATTGGTACTAGATTGGTAGGTACCGGTATTAGATTTCTAGATCTCTTTTGGAAAGTTGAGACAAATTTGGGTCGTCATAATTTATATACACATCATATTTCTATTAGTATACTTCACGGCGGCGGCGACGACGACTACGATATACTCAAAAACCATCTACGATACAGTACATAGCTTGAAATTGAACACAATTCAACATGGCAAACGATTCAAAAGATACCCATGATACTGAGAGGGGAGGGGGACAAAAACAGGATACTCGTCCGGTTGGATTTTGGGATCGAGAATTAAATGCTGTTAGGATGGAAGTTTTTAAGAAATGGGGAATTACAAGTTCGTTTACCCTTGCTTCTGCTTTTGCTTCTCCTTCATATCACACAGATCCATCCCCCTACTAACACATCCATCTCATTCTAGCCCTCATCCTCTCAGCCTTCATCCTCGCAATCCTGTCTCTCTACTGGGGCGCCCTCTTCCGCGTCGAACAAAACATGTCGTCGCTAGTTGTCTGGGTTGTAGATTTTGACGGACAAGTTGCTCCATATATGGATACAACACCTATTGTTGGACCGCAGATTGTTCAGGCCGCGGAAGCTTTGATTAAACCAAGTGGTTCTTTGGGGTGGGGAAGTTTGCCTGCCAGTCAGTTCGATTATGATCCTATGAATGTGAGAGAGGCTATATATGGGTTTAAGGCTTGGGCAGTGAGTAATTTCTTTTCTTTTCTTTATGAGGTGTGAATTGATGACTCGAGGGACTGTTTGATTGTCGAGTTTGGATTGGGATGTTGAAAAGTGGTAGGAGGCTTTTTAAAGCTTCGGAGACTGTTTGATTGTGTTATATAAATTGAGATATTGAAGTGTGGTCCAAGGCTTGAAGGCTTGGGATTGGGAGACTATTTGATTGTCTTTTATGAATTGAAACATTGGAAGTATCATCAGGCTTCCTTGTCCGAGAGACCATTTGATTATCGAATCTCAGTTTGGGTATCAAAGAACGATAAATATTCAAAAATATAGACTGGTTCTATGCTAATCACAACATCAAGGCAGTAATAATCAACGCAAACGCAACAGCACTCCTTCAGGACGCAGTCCAGAATGGAAACACCTCTTTTGATCCTCTTGGAATCGCGCAAATAATCTACGTACAAGCTCGGGACGAAACCACCTACTCCAACTATATCATACCACAATTGCTTCAATTCCAATCAACTGTTACCAGTATGTTTGGCCAGCAATGGACTTCACAAGTTCTCGATCAAGCGGCTGCAGACACTTCGATACTGACAAACATACGAAACACTCCTCAAGCAATCTCGCCAGCTATCGGCTTTTCAACCTTTAATCTAAGACCTTTTTTCCCACCTGTCGCTACACCCGCTGTCAGCATTGGTCTCATCTACTTGATAATCATCTCCTTCTTCTCTTTCTCCTTTTACCTCCCCGTCCACACAAAATATATCACCCCACAAGGCCACCGACCCATGCATTTCTACCAATTAATAATCTGGCGCTGGTTAGCAACCATAGTCGCCTATTTCTTCCTCTCACTCTTCTATTCCTTGATATCACTAGCATTTCAAATCCCCTTCTCATCTGGACATAAGAGTATAACAATGGTTGAGAATCCCGCCACAGCATATGGAAAAGGTAATTTCGTTGTATACTGGATGCTTAATTGGGTTGGGATGGGAGCGCTGGGTTTAGCTTGTGAAAATGTTACCATGATTATTGGGCAGCCGTGGACAGCGTTGTGGTTAATTTTTTGGGTCATTACGAATGTTTCTACGAGTTTTTATTCGATTGATTTGGCCCCGGCGTTTTATCGTTGGGGGTATGCGTGGCCGTTGCATAATGGTAAGTTTCGTCCCAAATTTATCTTCTCTCACACATGCCATACATGGTGTTCAATAGTCCGGATGATAGTTCAATGATGAGAGGTTTTCATTTCTTGAAGTCACTTGAAGTATTGGATTCGTTTAAGAGAATGAAACCATTTCAGAGAATGGTATCACTCGAGAGAATGATATCACTTGAAAGTACGAAAAGATTTCAATCAATCAGCCATGCTCGAAGTCTCTCAGATTCTCAAGAATTGAAAACTTGGCCGGCTAATCTAGACTATTGGATACCCCAGTTGTCAATGCTACATGTAATCAGAGAGCTAACAAGACAATCAATAGTCGTTGAAGCCAGTAGGCAAATCCTCTTCGATCTTCACTCGAGGATAGGCCTCAACTTTGGCGTATTATTTACCTGGATTGCAATCAACTCGGCGTTGTTTCCGCTATGCTGTTATTTCATGAGGTGGAATACTTTGAAAGGAGAGAATAAAACTATGGATAAGAAGGGTAATGCTAGTGAAGACTCGGATGCTAAGGGCCCGGATGAAAATTGAACTACGTAAAGGCAATAGGTAGTTGGACTAGGTATCTGAATGTTTAGATCTTGATTAAACAATGAGAGGTTTTGGATTCTTGAGAGCGTTCAATCTTTGTTGATTGAGAAGAGAGAGTGTGAGAGAGAGTTAGATGTATCATTATGGTTATGCTTACAAGAGGGTTTGCTCATCCATGGGAGTTAAGGAAACGAAAGAAGAAGAAGGAGTGTCAATGGCTTAGTGCTTGCACAGCATCGAAGGAACATAATGTGGAGTTTTGATAAGATGAGGAGGAGGATAATGTATATATACCAAACGAAACTACGATTACAGTATCGATAATAATAATGAGTTAATGACCAAGTTTCAGAGATCCGACAAGTTTTTCAGCCAAATCCCGGCGCGCCTCAACATGTCAATTCCCAATCTGGAATCTGGCGCTGGAGATGTAACGCTAAATTACAAGCTCTACGGGATGAGATGTGCATGCTCTCACTTCGCTCTAATCTGAACTGGTCCTATAGTCCCCTGGTGATTCCGAGTTGGTTCATTGCATTCTGATGGCTTACGATACTGATACTTGGGTAAAGAGCGCAGGTAGGGAGGGGGACCGGGGGACCGCGTATCGTGAGTTTCGTCTAATGATTTGTATAGTTTAAGGAGACCGTATGTAAAATTCGTTGCCAGAGGTTTTAGTTCATAGGCAATAGTGTGTTGATTTATCCCCTTAAATTTCCAATAGATTTTCTAAAAACTACTACCGGAAACTTAATGAAAGGAGGATTGGCCGCGCGCGATGATGTCCTTGAGCATCTGAAAATCTACTCAGATAGATTACAATTCCTGCCCTACTCATATTACATCCCAAGGTTGCCGCGAGAGAGTTTCATTACCGGTTCCATCTGAACTTCTGCGACATCAGAAAGTGTGATAAAATGCAAGGCATCGTCATAAGATATTCAAAATAATGGGATGGGTCACGTGCGGTTACCCCAGACCAGGGTTCGGAGACGTCGCTTGGAATCAGATGTTACTTCTGCGACAAGGCTCGTCCCATGTGAACGCCATGTCACTCATTTTCTCCAATCGCGATTCTTTATACAACTTTAACATCTAGGATCGATGAGACGGTCAAAGGAACATCATGCTTCCGATGTTCCAGCTTTGTGATGAAGCAATTGACTTGAGGTGAACGTCCTGTATCATACTATCATTCATCTCATCTCTTCAGATATGTCAATTCAGACCCCAGATAGCTGTCAGAACCGTTATTAAAGGACCTTGTATCATGATCCGAGACTGTTAGTACAGAGGCCTAGGTGTCAGGGGAGCTACTCACCATGCAGGAACCAGATTGTTCCTATATCTTCCAATCAATAGGGAGGATGGCCGATATTTGGACTCACTTTTCTGATAGCGCTTTGCTTCATTGAGCAGGGTTCATTTGAAGAGATTTAACCTTTGTATACTTCTCCCTTTATGATCTACGGAACCGTAAAAAGCACAAGTTTGGAAACTCAGGGTGATGGGTAATAGGCATACGAATTGATATTCGTTTGATCCAGACTTGATTGACTGATGAAGGCGTTAATGATCCAATATATAAGGTCTGTAAACTGCCAAGCCAATCTTCTTTTTCTTCATCGCATTCGCAGTCTTTCTTTCAGCTCTATCTACTTTCTCTTCTCGTTCAGTTCTGAGAACTTCAACTTTTATACACTCTTTAAATTTTGACTCTTACAACAAATTTCAATTCCAACCCAGGCCGGTCCTTCTTTATATACTTGTCTTAGTCAATTATTATCTATTTACAACTTTCGAATTTCTACCAACTCAAACCATCAACATCATCAACATGAAATACGAAACCGCAACTCTCTTTATCGTCGTTCTCGGCTTGGTATCTGCAGCTCCTGTAGCAGAGCCAAAGAACAAATTCGATCTTCCATCAGTACCAAAGCGATTGCTAAGAGGTCGTGAGGTTCCACAAGAAAAGTCTCACAACCGATTCCTCGATGGTGTTCGTGTCAATTTAAACATTAACAACCCAAACAAAATCGAAGATCCGGTATTTGGTCTTTTGGGTAACGCAGCCGCTGTCGCTGGAGCAGGAACTATCTCCAACCCAGATTGTCTTCACCAAGCTACAGCCGATCAAGCTTTCACCAATGCGAAAGCTGCCAATAATGTGACCGGTATGGCTGATGCATTGATGTATGCAGCACTCGAAAGAAATACTGGATCAGTTGGTCTCGCATCCGTTATTTGCAACGAAACTGCCGTCAATCCCGAGATTCAAGCCGTCCAACAACATCAAGATCCCGCTTCACCAAACGCTGCCGCTACCAATAAAGCTGTTGTTCTCGCACTCGCTAAACAACTTGCTTCTATTGGAGCTGATCCTCAAGAAGCTCTTCTTTCTGGTACATTTGCACCTGGAAATATTGATGATAAAACTGGTGCTGGTAATACTTGTGATACTGATAACGATTCAACGGGTTGTATCTTCACTCAAAATCTCATTGTTGATGATGCTACCGCCGATGAAATTAAAGCAGCTGTTGCAGGAGTTTCAGCAAATTCTACTTCGACGGCTACTACTGCTTCTTCCACTTCAGGCAACTCTACTTCTTCTGGAGTTTCCAGTGGTGAAAATGTGACCGCAGTAACAAAAGCCACGGGAACCAACGTGCAAACATTCACCGGGACACTAGGCGGTACCGCACCCCCAGTAGTTTCCTCAACAGGCAATCGTCCATTCTCAGTTAATGGTGATACCTTTGTTGGTGAGGGAGCTGCTCTTCAGAGATCCTGTAGTATTCAACATAATGCATGTTCGAAGGCGGCTAATAGTGGGAGTTTGGCGGGTGGGGTGGCTCAATGTGAAACGCAGGAGACGGCTTGTAATGCAGCTAGTGGGGCTGCGAAGATGTTGAGACGCGATGCTATTGGGATGTAGAATCTAGATGAGGATTTAGATTTGGGGTTATTATTATCCGGGATGGGGAGAGGTGGCTAGAGAGATCATTTATGAAGGGATGAAGGTGAATGAAGATATACGAGATAGGAATGGGATGGGATGGAATGGTATGGAGCGAAATCAAGGCGGATAGTTCGTATGGCGTTCGGTATTTAATCATATAGGTATATTAATACACAATTCATACCAAGTTCATTTGAAGATACATTGAAAATTAGTGGGATCAATAAGCCAGGTATTTGGTACGACAGGTGTATCGAAACGAGCTGCTCTTCCCAACTCATCAAATGTCTGGATTTCTTGGATCTGATGGGTAATTTGAATATCGAAAAGCATCTGTTTGTTTAACGGAGACGAAGACCGGCGTGGTATCATTTCGTAGGGGAGTATTGCAAGAACATGGGTAATTGATTTCTTGAAGGATTACTTCCCAGATAATGGCTTCCCAGATGACTATCCAGAATTATATGGAAACAATTCTACCCAGATATCTATGCATCTATCTCCACTACCAAAATACACTCAAACATGCAAACACCCATCCAAATATCTATATTCATATCCATATCCATATCTGTATCCATATCTGTATCTATATCCATATCCACCCCACCCAAAATCACCACAACCCCTTCATCTTCCCACTCCTACCCTCCCTTTCTTCCGGTCCTTCAACCAAGAATCTCTTTAAATAAAAATATTGCAAATACCATAATTACCTACCCTACTGAACTTTTATATCATATCATATCATATCACATCACATCATATCATTATACATATACTAATTTAAAAAGAGTAAAATGAAAGTAAATATACAGAGAAGATTGAAGAATCCAAATCCTCATAACCATAACACACAATACCACTTGAACTGGAGCATCTCGGCTCCGCCCAAGGTATCGTATATCATAGCCCACTCCTTGAACCATCTTTATAAACGTCTACTGGTATCATCCACTCTCGCTTTAACATGGAGAATTCTGCTCCCCCTCCCTCTCATCTCATCCCATCCCATTAAACACTCCCACTACTCCCCTCACTCCCCTCCTTTTTCTTCCCCAAGCCCTCTACAACTCCCAAATGCAAATCGTTCGCAATCCCACTCCTCCCATTATTCCCCGAATTGGGCACCACGTTCATATCATGCGCATGATGACGATAACCCGTTCCCGCCCCATCAAGCGTAACCTGTCTCTGAACGGGACCACTGTTTTCGTAAACCGCTGTATTTGCATCCGTAATATCGAAATGAATGGGAACCGTTTCGTCGGCGAGGAAAAGATACCAGTAGACGCCACCGCAGAAGAGGCCGCCTCCGATGATGTTTCCGATGAGGGAAGGGATCATGGATTTCCAGATGTAGTAGCTTACTGTGAGGGGTGCTGGTGCTTTGAGGAAGATGGCGAGGGGGATGAAGTACACTGGGATTTAAGGCGTTAGTGGTTTGAAACTAGTATAGTTGGCACCTATTGGCAGGGGAACAGCGCTTGGAATATTTCTTCAAATACACGACGTGCGATAATGAAGAGATGGTCATGTATAAAATGATAAGGGAATGGAATACAAACTATTAGCAATAACGTGATCAGTTCCCAATCCCACGAAACACATCACAGGGAACCAGATAGAGACGACCTTGGAGATAACTTCGCGGGAAGAGATGGCAAGGAAGACGGCCATACAGACGAGCCAGTTACCTGTGTATTATTGTAAGTTAAGTTCCATCTTCGCTTATCTCCGAGTGGAAATAAATTGTTACACTTGGGAGGACAACGTACACAAGATTCCTTTCAGGAAAATCTGATGCCATTCCGGTGTAACTACTTTTGTCTTTGCAAAAGCAAGAGCTTCTTCCTTATATGCTCCAGACTCAAATGTGCCGCCATCTAATTATCAATTATTAGCATGATCTAATCCTCGACCTCTAGTAAAATGGTGGGTTAATACTCACAGCCAGTAAGAACTGCCATAAAAAACAATACTCCCGCCAAATTTCCAAAGAAACTGACAAACCATGTCTTTAATAGATCAACAAAGCTACAACGTCGATGCAATAAAGCAACTACACTATACATGCAATAACTGGTGAACAAATCCGCTCCCGTAAGCACAACCATGATTAAACCAACAGGAAATACCATCGCAGAAATCGTTCGAATGAGACCCGGAGCATTTGTTTGAAACCATGGGGAGGCACTGGTGGAGAGGGAGAGTGCACATCCAAAACTAAGGAGACATCCGCCCATGAATGAATTGATGAACATTCTATCAATTCTCATACGAGCCTTTTTGGCGCCGATGCGAGAGACGAGCTCAGTCGTCTGTTGACGCGAAACATGTTAGCTGAAGCCCATCAAACTTTGAAACATATACAAACTTGCCTGTGCTGGTGTGAAGGCGTCCATGGTTTGAAAATACGATCCAAAAGCTTGTCAAATTTGCCCAGACTAACTTAGACAAAATAAACTTTTCTTTGGGAAGAGAATCAAAGCAATAAAAAAAGAAGAAAGCCAAGACATTTTGACAAACGGTTGTCGGCCAACAATGATTACTAGATCTTGCCTCACTGTAACCATCACTGTAAGATAAGACAAGGACTAATGTCAAGCTTCCATAAGTGTACAGGGCTAAATGCTTCTAAGAGGCACAGTACATGAAGCTTGTTCACGCATTTTACCCCAGTTATAAGCAACCCTATTCGTTGAAAGTGCTGTCGAGGGTAAAATACCCTAGTAATATCTGCGGAGAACCATGTAGACAAGGTGTTTTCGAGTCTTGAATGTTTTTGGGGTCATTGACAGCTTTTGAGGATTTGACGTGATGAAGGAATGGGAGTCATTTTGAAACAATGAATCCAGGGAAAACTCGCTAACCTACAATGAAGGAGGCAAGAATTTGAATGTAAGATAGTGCGGGGGAAGATTATTGCGGTAGAGTAGTGCTTACTATACTGCTGCAAGAGGTTTTAGAGAAGGTGGCGGCGAGAGTGAGAAAACCATAAATCCATAAATCCATACTTCTGTTTCCGTACAATCAAGCTTTGATAACCCTAGTACCGTATTGTTCCATCAGTTTGCCTGCATGAGTTCCACTCATTTTGCCGGATTGAACGACATACATAACATCAATCTCGGCTCTTATTCGAAATCCGGTGTATTCTAAGGCATCTCGATTAATATCTCAGGTAGATTGACATTGATTCAGTGATAATATTTGAGGTTAGTTACTGGCAGTACAGCAAACCAACCATTGTCCGCGAAGCTGTCCATCATACCCTCATGCTCCTTGCCTTTGATGCATTCATACCTACCTTCATGCCCCCTCTCCCCCCCCCTCCTCATTCACTCATTCATACCTTTCAAATCTTACGCTCCTTACCTTTTTATACCTCTATGTAACCTTTCATACCTTCTTATGTTTGTTTTAGGGTCAATTTCAGCAGGAGATCAAAAATGAAGTCAAGGTCGATTTATGGACCGCTTGAGAGAAATGCCTAATGCAGCACTACATGTGTTACTAGGCTTTCAGTTGGATCACTTTTTGGGGGCACTGGATGGGTTCATAGGAATTGGCGGCATGCTTCCCATTTCGACAAAAGATCATGGACTTCATGGATCCGAGCATTATCTGTGTGAACAATCCCATGAAAAGGGGCCTAGAAATCGCGAGTCAGGAAAATAAGGTAGTGAATTGGATTCGAAGTACTTTATAAACCTTAAGTCAAATCGATGAGTTTGACTTATTCGTCCAGATGTCTCCTAACTCCGATGGTTCTGAGTAATATCACGGCACACCGTCATGGAGGTTAGTTACCAATGCAATATCTCTCATCAACTTCTTCATTTTTCCATTTGTCCATCCAATTCTTATGTGTTCATCTATATTCCCTCTACAACTTACTATCAAAAACCCACCTTCTTCGCGTGAAAGTTCACAAGAACAATTAGGAGGTGTCCGTATCGCCAAGCACCTCACCACCTTCCACATAAGGTAAATAAATATAAGCAGCCAAGACCATGTGCCGAGATGATTTGCTGCTTATCAACTTCTTCTTTTACTTCTTAGGGACAATATTCCCAGTCTTGACTCTTGAGTAAGGGGGTCCTTTAAGCCTTATGCGTGCCAAGAATCGGAGATTGCAGTCGATGGAGTCTAAGTATCTACTTTGGGAAGCTCAACACCATTATAATGATTATGGTTTTTGGGGTTTGTGGGTGTGTGGGTGAGATTTGGTATCATAGGATGGATGGATGGATGAAAGTATTCGCAAGATGCTAGAGATATTAAGATGTGAATGGGTTTGATATACCTTCTTCTTTCTTCAACATGACTTATTCAGAAATTATAAAACCCTCATCATGTCAACTCACAGTTCTTATCTTCTCTCCTTTTCTCTTCATCCCCCTTTTAAGACATAAAGTATAAATATACTTGTCACGGTCAAATTTCAATTCATCATCATGATTCCAGCTCTCCTCCTTAGTGTTCTAACAACAGGACTTCTCGTTCACGCAACTCCAGTTCCTGCACCAACTGGTATTCCAACTACATCTACTGCTAAGACTGAACTTGATGCTTTGACTGTGGCTGCGGCTGGAAGTCAAGATGGTTATTCAAGGGAATTGTTTCCTCATGTATGTTTTCCATCCCCCCCCATCTCCCTATTATACCTCCAATCTCCCACCGCTCATCTCCCCACACCCCCACGAACCAAGCTAACCCCCTCCCTCCCATCAGTGGATAACCATATCCGGCACCTGCAACACGCGCGAAACCGTCCTTAAACGCGACGGCACCAACGTCGTCGTCAACTCCGCATGTACTGCCACATCCGGAACATGGGTATCACCCTACGACGGGGCGACCTGGAGCGCCGCCTCGGACGTCGATATTGATCATTTGGTTCCCCTGAGTAATGCGTGGAAAGCAGGTGCTTCTGCATGGACTACCGCGCAACGTCAGGCTTTTGCTAATGATCTTGTTAATCCGCAATTGTTGGCTGTGACGGATAATGTTAATGAGAGTAAGGGGGATAAGGGACCGGAAGATTGGAAACCGAGTTTGAGTGAGTTTTTCCCCCCCTAACTGCCCCCATGGAATTTGAAGGGGCGAATAAAGTGATGAGAGATGGCTGACAAAAATAGCATCTTACTGGTGCACATATGCAGAGATGTGGATTAAGGTTAAATACGTATATGATCTCACGGTTACGAGTGCGGAGAAAACAGCTTTGACTACTATGATTGCTACTTGTTAGCTGTCACTCTCTTGATTGATTGGGATGAAGTATGGTAATTGTGTTTGGGGATGACATGGAATGAATTGGGGTAATGGGATAGGACTGGTTGTGGGGATTGGGGTGGAAATTTGATGATTTGCGTTGTGATGATAGTTTGAGGCGTTGCGGCGTTGGGTAAAGGATGAGTGAAGGGATAATTGAGGGATGAAAAAGAGAAGGGATGAGCCAAAATTAATTATCAACTATTAATCCACATGACGATTAATCACATAAAGATTTCGAATTCATGCTAAATTATTGATGTGTTACATGTTGCTAAGATTGAGTGTTTTCATCGTCGTCGTCATCCACATCATTAAACATCCCATCCTTCATTTCATTCCTCATTTCTTATAAATCGTAAGGCTTGGACTACCCGGAGCCGCCGGCGCAGAAAACTTGGTTTGCACAAAAACCTTCTGCATGCCATCCTCCTTCTTCTCAAACTTATAATAAACATCATCAAGTTCATCCAGCGAAACCCGATGAGAAACCATCTGAAGAGGATCAATTTCATTCTTCTCAATCATTTCAAGGAGTTTCTCCCAATACATATGTACTGGTGCTTGTCCATTACCGATGAGACGAATACCACGCTCCATTAAACTTCCAATGTTGAAATGATTGGTATAGCCGACATAGACACCGGTGATACCACAACGACCGTAATTTTTGACCGAGGTGATCATTTCGTTGATGATTTCGGAGGTATCGGTTTCCATACCGAGCAGCATCTCAAAGTAATGGGCCCAGCCCTTTGCATATTCACCTGCTACGCATTCTAGAGCGACATCTGGTCCGCGGGGAACCATCTCCTTTAGTTTCGTGGTGACTGAGGTTCCTCGGGGAAGTTTACTGAAATCGAGGAGTTCGACCTTGGGAATCTTGGATTTGACAAAGTCTAATCTCCAGTTGCTATCGATCATGATGACTCTTGATGCACCATTCATGAAAGCAAACTCTGCGCACATTTGTCCGATTGGACCTGGATATTGTTAGGACAGATGACCGATTGATTGATGAGAATCACTTACCAGCACCCCAAATAGCAACGACATCTCCCTTCTCGACTCCAGTATCCACAACACAGTTCCAAGATGTACAGATGACATCTGATAAGAAGAGACCCTTTTCATCTGGAACATTTGCTGGAAGCTTGAGAAGATTAACATCTCCATATGGAACTCGAACATATTCTGCTTGACCACCAGCAAAGCCACCAGTGAAATGAGAATAGCCAAACATTCCTGCTGTTCTTCCTCCGTACTATTGACATTAGCATTTGATGTCGTTTGAACGACTAAAGATTGAAACATACCATTCCATTTTCAATAGTATTGCTATTCGTCTTTTCACATTGCGATGATTGTTTCTTCTGACAATAGTAACAATCGCCACACGCAATTTGGAAACTAGCAACCACACGATCACCCTTCTGTAATCCCTTTACACCTGGTCCCATAGACTCTACTTCACCACAAAATTCATGACCGAGAATATCTCCCTTCTCCATCTCCACAACAGATCCATGAAGTAAATGAAGATCACTTCCACACACAGTACTCCCGGTGACTTTTAGAATAACATCTCTATCTTCAACGACTCTTGGTTTTGGTACTTCCTCTATTGATGGAAGGGTATATTAGATATGTATGAGATGAGATGATAATACCGTCGACCAAAGAAACTTACGCATCTTAACATTATTCTTCCCCATCCAACACAAAGCCTTCATAGTCTCACCACTTGGATCCGCATACTTTTGACGATCCCTTCCTGGGTTTGTGATATCTTGTTCAGTGGTAGCATTGGAATCATGACCGATTACTTTCTCGAGGAGAGCTGCTGCTTGACTGAGTGCCATATTGAATAACTAAGTAATAAATTGATGGAAAAGAGAAAAAAAAGTAATTAGATGTAAAATATATATGGAATTTATATGGAATTTATATGGAATTTATATGGAATTTATATGGAATTTATATGGAATTTATATGGAATTTATATGGAATTTATATGGAATTTATATGGAATTTATATATCGAAATATCAAAATGTCAAAATGCGGGGGAGAATTGATTTTGTTAATAAAGACAAGACATCGGAGGAAATACTCCTTTAAACCTACCTACGTCATATTGGTATTGGCAGTCTAATCTGATTCAACGACGTCAGTTAATAACTTGTCAGTTGTATCTCGAGTAGAATTTTCTTGATTCGAGTCGATATATTTGATCTTTTTTTTTGCTTTATAATTGATTTATCATGCTTTGTAAAATAGCCCCTTCATTTTCGTATCATGATAGACGAGACGAGATATTCATCAATCATGGCGAATGAGTGAGAAATACTTGCTGATCACGTGAAGGTATACAAAAGCAAATCACTGTAATGCACTTGGTTTTGTATAAGAGGACGAGAAATGAGAGAATCGACATCTCAATCCGAACCGTTATTTCGAAGCTGGCATGGCAATGTGTGGCAACTCATTGTCTGTATATTCACGTGGTAAGAGGTTTTCCTATTTATGTTTTTGAAATGAAGACGAATGAGATTGTTTCGTTTGAAGGTCGGATGTAAGAGGTTTTCCTATTTATGTCTGTGGTATCAGCATGTCCTGCCTTCAAGTGCCTAGCAAGCTCAACCTCTTCCTCGAATTTCTTTCACAGGGTTTCATTCACTCCAATGCTTGTCAAACTTAACACCCTCATCATCGAATACTTTCGCATATAGCATCTCTCCCCATCTGGCACATTACCTATTAGCACTCCCTCGTTTTCAATCTTCATTCTCCTAACAAAGTACTGTGACGAATTGGAAAGGGCGTAGATTACTCTCCAATTTCCGTAGAAGCTCCCAACATATCACCCCTTTCGCTAATTTCTACATACATATTTACTAAACCTATAACACGAATCAAATTTCAATGTTGTGTTCTCCCAGAAGAATGAAACCTCAGATCACCCGCCAGCATTGAATTATATACACAATATATACACAATTGAAAGAATATGACATACCATTCTGTTTATCTAAACCTAACTCTTGTGTTCTTCTATCACCACGTCGCATTTTGACCATCGATATGAGATTGAGGAAGTCGTCAAGGTATTTTCATTTTGTGCTCCGAGTATTCATACAGTATACTGGTTGCTGTCTCCACAGATACCAGGAAAGGTCCTTGTAAGCCTTAAAAAGGTTGCTCAATCCTACCCATCCTTTCCTTCGCCAGCCAGTTGCCACCAAAAAGTCCCTCGCTGACATGCTCAATACCTTCGTTGTCATAAACCTTAGCATAAACCGTTTCTCCGCCATCAAAGACGCTTCCGACTAGTGCCTCTTCGCCTATGATCTTAGTTCTCCGAACGAAAAATTCGAAATGCAAGTTCTCTGGCAATTGATATTCACGTCCTAGTTCATCTGTATCATTTCATAGTCAGCGTGTGATCATTCAAAAGGTCACAAAAGTTATTGGTAGATTTACTTACGTTGAAGGCCATTCAGGAGCTCATGCATATTGTGCGTCTCATGGAACTGGAAGTAGCGACTGAATCTATAGGACGTGAGTCCGTGACAACATCGAAACACATCAGTACTTCAGCTTGTCACAACTTACCCACGACCATTTGAACAGGATCGATGTAATTGGAAGAAGAGTGTGGATCCATTTTCTCGATATCCCTTTCCATGCCACTTAGGCTTATGGGGTCGAACGCGAGTGTCTCTTGGATAGCGAGGATTTGGCACGAAGCGACGATGAGATGTACGTGCACCATACATCCTGTGATGATTGTTGGAATTGGGAATAGTAATTGGAGATGGTTTGTTCATGTTCATGCATATGATGGAGAGGATCTATTATTTGTACCCCACATTTGTAACTATAGCAACCCTTTGATATAGATCCCTTCTCGTTCTTCAAGTACGAAGCGAAGAGATAATATCGTTAGAAACCCATGATCCATGAATCATTTATACCTTATTAAGTGTACTTCGTACCCGACATAAACTTAAAAAGTTGGAGGTATTTAAAGAGTGAATCTCTATGTTGGAGCTGCAACCTGCAAGATTAAGTAATTTCTGTAGGTGAATGCAAATTACCGCTCGGTTCCATCAATTATTCTGCACTTGACATAGATTTTGATGTGGACTTGAAGCGATTGAATAAAAATTAAATGATAGTGCACTAGCATATGACTTTTATCGAATCATATTGCTGCCTCAAGCTTAGCCAAATGCTCTATTGACCTCATACCTCCCAACCTCATAACCATTTTAAGTTGTGTAAACAAACGCCGCATCCACCAAACGCCACACAAGGATATAAAAGACCGCCGTCAAAGAATTATTAAACTCATTGATCATCTTTCATGTTTAGCTCATCAAAATCATCCAGCAGCTCATTCATATCAATCTTTGGTGTCTCATCTTCACCATCACTTGTCTCCGCTACACTCATAGCATCCGCCTCCTTTTGAGCCTGTTGAGCCTTGTACAATGCAAGTGTCTGTCTCAACTCATGATCTTCCTCAACATCCTGTAAGAACATCTCATAATCTCTATCCATCCTCTCTTGATCTTGCTTCTTGGGTAAGACCTCTCCTTCTTCTTTACCCATACGCTTGAGACGCCAGTTCCTGTTCTTAGACTTCTTCTTTCTTGCGTACAATTTCTTGACGAGCATTACGTCAGGAATTTTTGATGCATAATTGTTGGATTCTTCGAGGGCGTCGTATTGAGGGCTGTTAAAGTTGGTACCTGTCATCATGTATCCCATGACAGAGTCTCCTGGATGAACTACATTTCCGAGATGCGTTCTTGTGTAAAAGCTTTTGTCATTTGATCCGAGGTCAGATGCACGAGCAACGGTAGCCTCAGCAAGTGCCCAACGTCCCTTTGTAGGTCCAAGAGGCTCAATATCCATAACGATAAATTCGACCAATTCCTGAACATCGGCCAAAGGTTTGAATGGTGCACGCCAGTATATAGGGCAACTGATTTCCGCAGTCTGGAGAGATTGTGGATCGAGAATATTTATAGAGTTACCAATTCTGTAGCACAGACCGAGAGGAGAAATATTTCCAGCAGACTTTGCCAACTTAATTGGAAGCGCAACCAAATCATCTTTACAAATCGGGACCAGCTCGACGGAGAATGAGAACTTGTAGGATTTGGTAGACGTGTGAATATCCATAGAAATGAGTTCCTGGGATTTCTTTGCTGTAATAGGGGCCACGGAGCCCAAGAAGTCGACAAACTTTTCCGCAGAATTTCTTGCTGCGAAGAAAAAATCCAAACCATCCTTCACTTCCTTGATATTGATAGTATCCTTGTGTGCACCATGCTTCAAGATCAACTGTTCCAAATACAAGAAAGTTCTCTTGTGAGGAACCTTTTGTCTAACTTGCACACAAGCCCTCCAAGTATTCGCAGTATAAGATTTCGCACAATCTGGACATTGTTGATAGGCAACAACGTATTCGATCTCAATTGACTGTTCCAACAACACTGTGCTATCTGATACTGAACCTTGTATCGTAAGTTTGACCTTAATTCTTCGAGAATGAGGTTCCGTCCAAATGAAACTTGCGTCGGTAAGCCGTACTTTGTGTAAACCTCGAAGTTTCTTTAGGCATAGGGCAAGAAGTTCTCGGGATTCGAGTGAGGCTTGGATCCAGGTTTGGGGTGGTAGTAACCAACGTTCGCAATCTCGACAAAAGTGTACGGTAGCTTCTCGTTGAATCCCTTGCGATATATCGACAGTAAGTTTTACGCAATCATAGCAAAGAGCGCCGGCGGAAGTTGTTCCATCGATAGGAGCGCCACAGTTACAGCAGAGAATACTTCAAAATTATTAGCAATGGAGACCCGAAAATTTCTGATAAAGATACTTACGTAGCACCAGTCTTTTGTTCTTGTCCCTGAAACCTTGAGGCAATAGATACCGGCGCGTCGTCAACATCCATAGCAGACATGATGGCGGTATTTTTCTTAGATTTTTTTTTTCTTTTGATGGTGGAATTTTGATACAAGAGAAAAAAAGTTGCCCCGCAGAAGAGATAAAACAATAGAGAATGACGCTGGCTACGGTGGACTAATAATTAGTACGGATGACCTTGGTGACCACTTGAACACACATGAATGATGAGTCAGCTGGCCAAATGAAGCATTCTTTACTTTCTGTTAAATCAAATTTGATTTTAATATTCCTCTCAAAAACGACGACCAAAGTGAAGTCCACCTGAGTTACTGCTTCAAAAGGTCTTTTTCTGCATCTACACGTGATTCATGTGAGTGAACCCATCACGTGTTATATCACTCCCCCCTCGCTCCTAAGTGACGTTCATCTTCATCCAGGTACAATATTATTCTTCTTTATCAACGGGTAAATACAACTTTCTCTTGATCTATTACCGATATCTCCACTCTGCAGCATTGCAGCAGATTCCAATTCGTGATCGCTGAGCATAATTGCACCATCATTCTCCGACCAATCGCCACCCTAATATCTAAACGATCTTCTACACCAAATTGCGTGTCATGTCTCTTTGCTTGCGTATTGGACGTCTCGAGCGCGTTACGATTTAATCGTTATCTATGATTAGATCTTGCGGAGTAGTTATTGAGGAGAAAGCCCCAATGAGAACCATGTATGATGTCGTTATCAAGCATTAACGGGTTTGATATGGTAGGTTTGGTGAACGAGGTATATTCAACTTGTAAACATGCTTTATCATCAGTTGTATTTAAGCCTTGTCAAATCCTTTCCGACTGAGAAAACAACGACTCTTGAATTTACACTCGAGGTCGAACACTCAAGGTCGAATACGTACATCCTCAAGAACAAGGTTAAGACAATGGCACCCTCAGCAACTGAAACAGGCACTCTTCCAACTCAAGTGAAGAAGCTTGCGAATTCGAGGTTTACTCGTGACGAGCTTGGAAACTATAAAGAACTTGCACCCACATCATTTGATAAGGAAGCCGAGGAGAAAGGAGTCGGTAAATTTGCTGCTGCGTCGGTACGTATTCTGAAGGATCCATCAAGATTAGTCTAATAAGATCATTCCTAATATCTCTCTCAGTACCCACATTATCTTTCAACATGGGATGATGTGACATACCCACCTCTTGACACTTTCGACCACCGAGACCATGGACTGGATGCCGATACAACCTATCCAGAACTACTTGCCCCAGGTGTAGAGGCAAACAAACTGACACCGGTGATGGGTACAGAAATTAAAGGTGTACAATTAAGTAAGCTGAGCAATGCCGGCAAAGACCAATTGGCTCGATTTGTTGCGGAGAGAAAGGTCGTAGCTTTCAGAGATCAAGACTTTGCAGATCTACCAATAGCCGAGGCTCTCGAATATGGCCGATATTTCGGAAGACTTCATATTCACCCTACATCTGGTGCTCCAGCTGGGCATCCTGAAGTCCATCTAGTACACAGAGCAGCTGGTGATAAGACAGCTGAAAACTTCTTCGAAACTCGAACCAATAGTGTAGCATGGCATTCAGATGTGACATATGAGAAGCAGCCACCGGGAACGACTTTCTTATACGTTCTCGACGTCCCAGAAACCGGAGGGGATACTCTTTTTGCCAATGGTGTCGAAGCATATAATCGACTGAGTGACTCATTCAAAGAGCGTCTGCATGGACTCTCTGCAACACACTCTGGAATTGAGCAAGTAAACGCTTCTCGCTATAGGAACGGTATTGCTCGCAGGGAGCCTGTTGTGAATGTTCATCCTATTATCCGAACGCACCCTGTGACTGGAGAAAAGGCACTGTATGTCAACAAACAATGTAAGTATAAGTATCTTTCACTTTGTATGCTCAATGCTGACCTTACTTTCCCAGTCACTCGAAATATCGTTGGGTTCAAACAAGAGGAAAGTGATATGCTATTGGTAATACCTCCTTGATATTTGCTTCCAATATTCACGATGAAATGATCTAACTGTTCGATAGAACTTCTTATATGACCACATCGCACAGGGAGCCGACTTTCATGTAAGAGTCAAATGGGCACCGAAGACTGTGGTCGTATGGGACAACAGAGTGGCAACCCACACAGCTCTTGTTGATTGGTCGGGTGGAGCTCGTAGGCATCTCGCACGTATCACACCGCAAGCTGAAGCGCCATACGAAACTCCTTTCAAGGCCTAAGAATCTACAAAATATCCCTCGTTTAGCTATGCGCCTGATGAATTCATTTCTCACAGTCCCTAATTGACGCCATGCCATGTGAGACTTGTGAATCGTATTTTATTTGAAATAGTGATTATAGAATCAGCACATAGTTATCAGCTCATGCTTAGAATGTGGGTATGATATCGAGCTTCTTTTTTTCTTCCTCTTCCTGTTTCTTTTTGAGTTTCGCCTGGGCGATTCGTCTTGCTATCCTATCTTTAGTATTGGAAGGATACGACGATGAATCTTCCATTGGAGCTTTGGTCGGTTGGAAAACATTGGTACTGAGAGTCGCGGAAGTTTTCGAACTTGGTAGCGCACTAGAACTCGCTGGTCTTGGTCCAATTTTTGTGGCTGCTGGCTTGGTATGCACAATGTCCTCCTTGGTATCTGGTCTAGAGGATGAAAACTTTGGAGCCGAAATAGGCCTATCTAGATCGTCACCATCATCTTCGGAAGCCGTAGAATCTGGATCCAGATCTATAGATTTAGTCTCGCGTTTAATAGTTGGAGAAGTTGGGTGTTGTACGGCTTTCATTTTAGAGGGGTTGCGAAATCCTGCAGCTGCTCTCGTAGTTTTCGTGGGAGAAGAGATTTCCATGAGTGATACTCCTCTTTTTTTCGGACTTGTCATCAGACCATAAAGTGAAGTTCCGACAAAGGGCAAGGTTTCTTCATCACTATCATCCGAAATTCCGTCCTCTTTCTTCCCAATTAATTTCTCTAAGATGTTTCGTTGATCTTTCGACCTTGTAACCTCGTCGGCCTTACGCTTGGTCGCATCAGGCATTCTGCCGACAACTGGCCTTGATATGGAATTGATAGTGTCGGCATTTCTTGTTTTGGCTATTTTTCCGAGCCTTTTGTATTCAGCCGTGTGTAGATGTACTGTAAATGACTTGGCTACCGTCAAAAATTCGTCTTCAACGATGCGATATTTATCGTCATACTCTTTGCCTTCTTCCATGAAACTAATTACTTGATCAGCAACATATATAGATAGGTAGTCTTGAATAGGACAAACCTTTCAGGGGGAGGTTCTGGTGGCGGTGATGTTGATGGTTCACGACCTGTAACGAAATTAGCAAGAAGTATAGAACACTGATTGATCATTGGGATGCATACTAGGATTTGCAGCTTTAACCTGCTTGCGCGGAAGGTCGGAATCTTCATCACTATCTGAAGGAGATGCTTCAACCCGTGGGCGTTTCGTAGACCTGCCTACTGATGCAATATTTTTCTTCGGATGATTTACTGTAGTCGAATCACCCTTGGTCTTCCAAGGAAGTGTTCTCATGATTTAATCGAAGTGTCGAACTTTGCCGTAAAATGAAGTTTTAACAAATGCATGCGCCGTCGTTTGTTGAATAAGTTGAATGGCTAAATTAAGTTAGAGACGGGGCACGATGCAATATTTATCGAGTTTCTCTTTCCAAGAAGATGGCAGTGCAGTACGGTAACTATCTGCGACAACGTAGAGTAAACGTGAATATTTTTGTACGGAAAATGTGTGGTTAGATTGTGCCCCCAAATTCGCTTTCTCTGGATTCAAGCACCAAGAACGATTTCTGGTGTGGGTTAGTCCTTGGATCAAACGATCTGATTTCCTGAGGCGTTCCGCAATATGACCGAGATTGATTGGAATATTTGAGGCGGCAGTAGAATTTAGAACGAGTATTGATTCCTCCCTAGATATGTCCACTTGATTTCAATCCTCCAATCAGTAAATACGGCTGGTGGTAAGCCAGGTGGATTGCACCCGTAATAAAAAAGATATTTGACTGAATCTATCAAACGTATCGAAATAACCATGAAAGATTCGAAGGCGAAATAGTTCGACAGTCAGTGATAGGTGATAAGAATTGCTCTTGATTGTTATTGAATCCCTCAGTGACCCTAGACATGAAGAGACCGAACAGCTATTGATTGAAGGGGTTTCGTATTCGACAGCAGTCGATTTCGAGCGTAGATATTCTTTTCCTGATGGAGAGATCCCCAACCTTCCATCCAACCTTCCGAAGAAAACGGGTTCAAAAGCTTCTATTGCCGAACAATATCGTGTGAAGTATAACAAGGCCGTGATGCAATGCGATTACCGGTAAGGAATGCATTCCCTTAGGTCCTTCCTCAAAAGATTCCTTAGCGATCTTATAAATGACGCTCCTGGCAGAAATCTTCGCCTTTAATTCTCCAACCAAGAATACAACCAAAACCAAGACCAAAACGAAAGAGAGATCACTCGACCCTCAACCATATAACGCGTTCAGTTCAGTTCAGTCCAGTCCGTTACACACGAGCGCGACAAGATCACAAAGGGAAGAGCCAGTGATATCTGATCTAGTGATGGACCATTTATTCCAAAGTTGATTCGATGGTCTTCGCAATAATATCACAAACTTTTCTTGAAACGGGTGAAAACCTGTGCTGTTGTTATTTGGGAAAGAAGATTCAGTTAAGTGAGACATAATCGCGATTCTGATATTGCCGCCTCTCACCGGCACGCGTCTTGACAGTTAATCACGTGATTCATTTGATAGAAGGTCCACTTTTACGGGGCGTAACATTCCAGAATTGGACAGAAGCTTCGATGACTGTTCTAGAGCTCGGTGCAGTCTCATAGCCCTACGGTCAGGTCAGGGTCAGGTCAGTCTCCCGAGCCGAGCCCTTTTGAATGACAGATTCCAATAAGGACAGATCTAGAGTACCATATACTTGAGTAGGAAGGAACCAGACTCATACTTATAAGAAAAACTCCAACTCAACTCAACTCAACTCAACTCAACTCAACTCTAGATCTTATACAACTTTTAGAACCTACTGTTTACAACTGCACGCACTTTTCTCTCATATCTCTTCGTTTGCTATATATCAGCAATTCAATGTTCAGACCCCAGTTCGATATCGAGAATCGTCCAAGGACGAAATAGGTGGAATGCAATGTCTTCTCCTAGCAACAAGAAAAGCTTCTCCAGCCATGAGGAGACAATGGATCAAAACTCTCAGTATGATTCATCCACAGAAGATATCAATCTTTCTCACCACGCTCCCTCCACCGCCTTGACGAGATTTGGTAATGTGCAATTGCCAATTGAACAATCAAACAATCAACAATCCACTCTCTTCTACCTCTCCTTGATTGAGGCAAGATGTAAGGCACAAGCTTTGACCACATTAAACTCTGGTCGTGCACCAGATGATCAGTTGCTGGAAGACCATCCAGATATCCAACGTTTAGCTCAGGGTCTCTTTAGCGATATGGCAGGCGAGCTTCGCAAATCTGGGGTACTTCCTAGAGCGGATGAGCTTGCAAGTCGTCAATTTGCGACTTTACGTGGGGGTTACCTTTCGACTTTCGATTCGATTCTCACAAGCATTGCATCGCAGCGCGTACAGAATTCAACCTTTAGTCAAACCTCTCCCCTTTCTTTAGCATCTACTTCATCAATTGGTATATCTCACTTTGAACCTTCAAATCTCAATGTCGCAATTGTTCCCAAAAATCCTTTCTCGTCAGCTGCCTTGACTGCCAACCCCTTTCAATACAGATCAATCTACAATAGAGAATGGGAACAGATCAGTCTACTGGGAAAAGGTGGCTTTGGTGCGGTCTACAAAGTCAAACACAGGGTTGATGATCTAGAATGCGCTATCAAGAAGGTAAATAAGCCTGAGTTACACTCTCTGATATCCAATCCCATTGGGACGATCAGCACTGTTCAAGTGTCGAGCCCTGTGTAAATGTTACATTACTGATTTTACGTATTTTCTAGGTCATAATCACACCAGATCAGCTACGCAAGGTTGATACTGCAGCACTGTTATCTGAGGTAAAAGCATTAGCTGAACATAAACATCCCAATATTGTGAATTACTACGGCTGTTGGATTGAAATGGGAAACATAGTTGTTCCATCAGAGAGGCGTTTGTTGGACGCTGATGAATCAAGTTATCTATCAATCAGTATGAGGTAAGATATTCTTTGCCCTTGTCTTCAGAGTTTCAAACTTCCCGACTGCAATAAAACCATTTGGTGTATTGTGTCAATAGTGTGTTCCGAGTCAATATGTAACATACATTTACTTGGAAATTTGGATTAATTTGGAACAGCGAACCATCTCTAATCTAGACTGCAGTCCAGATTATTAGAAATATCGTTTGTATTACTTGCGATTGTACTAACATTTATTGGTAGTGAAGCGGAGCAGTCAGAAGACGTACTTGGAATGCAGGAAGACCCCACTTTCGGCATGACTGACTTACGTCTCGATATGGAGAAGGAGCTAGACAAGGAAAGAAGAAGACAGCGACAAAGAACTGGCACTGATCAGAGTTTCTCAAATAATGTTGGTGGAGGTGTTGTTTTTGATATCTCAGGTTCAGGGACAGCAACAGCTAGCAGGGCGTCAACGAATGAAGAGGAAGAGGAAGAGGAAGAGGAAGATGATGAAGACAATGATAATGATATTAACAATGACAATACCATCACACCACAAGACAACAGAGCTCGCATTCTATACATCCGGTTTACTGTTTATCCTCTGACATTAGAGGAATATATCTCGACCGATGCACCAGAACCAGGTCACGAGTTTCCTATCCGCCACTGCTTCCATACACTTCCTACAATCCGAATTCTAGGTGCCATTCTCAATGGAGTCCAATATCTACACGCAAAGCGTTTAATCCATAGAGATCTCAAGCCCGCCAATATATTCCTGTCGGCAAAAAAAGACCTTGAAGCATTCGTTCCTTCCCATGACCTTATAAACGTTAGCAGAAGCGCCTGTCCTACCTGTGCTGGCTCCGTAGACCAGAACAAAGCTTACATCACGCCCTGCATCGGAGATCTCGGCCTAGCAGTCAAATTAGCAGAGACAACCGCTACTCCCGCAGCCGGTCCTTCTACTAGAGCCATAGAGCTCAATCCATCATCACAGCTTTCTCGCCTAGGGTCAAAGCAAGCTGGTACAAAGCTTTATATGCCTCCTGGCAAGTCATCCATCGTTTGCCCTAAGCTGGACGTATATGCCTTAGGTGTTATAGCTTTCGAGCTAATCACCCCTTTCACAACGCGTACCGAGCGTCATATCGTACTAAATAACATCAAATCGGGTAAATTTCCGCCTGGATTTGAAGATCATGAGATGGCGGAGGGGATCAAAGGGATGATAGCCAAAAGTAGATCTGATAGGTGGGATTGTGAGAGAGTTAGGCGGTGGATTGAGGGGTTTGAGAATTTTGAGGATAGACTTTAGAGAGGGAATAAAGAGTAGGGAGGCGAGAAAGATGGTGGGGAGTGGGGGAGTAATTATAAAAGTTGTATTATACCCGGCTGAGCGTCTTATTTTTTTAAAATAATAATATATAAAATAGATTTTATTTTATTATATTATCATTATATTTTTATTATATATTTGATTTGATTTTATTCTTTAATATATAATTGAAGAATATCGAAATTTTTATTTTAAAAACAAATTATTCTTATTATTAGTATAGAATAAAGAGAGCAGGATTTTCCTAAATAACTGCCTCTTCGCCTATGATATATTGTTCGTCTCACGGGACTGGACTGGGAAGTAGCGGCTGAATCTATTGGACGTGAGTCCGTGACAACATCTAAACTCTAAACGCATCAGGAATAGTTTGCTTTTATTTTCGAGCTACCTAAGATTCTTAACCTTAATTACTAGGTAAATATAAGTTTTAGGCTTTAATAATAAAATATACGAAGTAGATTTACAAAATTGTTGAAAATCATAACTAAATATACCTAATCTGTTGTAAATACAGACCAATCTTTATTTAGCCTAGCGCCACCTCCCTTGCGATCCTACCTCAAGGTGGTTACGATGCCGCTGCCATATTTCATATTTACTCACCCAACCTCAAAGGCAATATAAACCCACTTGCTACCCCTACTCCTTCCAGTCGATATGGCAACGCAACAAGCGCAACGAGACGCCCCAAAAATTGGCCAACAACCAAAGCACTCACTTCCCTCCCCAACTAGCAACACTCCCGATAAAGAGGCATGCCACTCTCCTACTGCTTACTAGGCTATAAAGCTAACTCAAGTCAGTATCAACAGACTAAGAATCTAAAACGAAAATTATCGCAAGAAGACGAAGCCGCCCTCCCTTCTACTGCCACACCCTCTCAAAAGCGACCGCGAACGTCCCCGCTACAATCTCCTAACCAGGAACTAAACAGCGAGACAGCGGTTGGTGTCAGTGACAAGGAGATAAACCCAATTGAATACTGGAGGAAGGAATTCCGTTGGCCTAAGGAATACTTTGAACCGGAGAGCAATATACTTGCGGGGAAGAGAACTTCGTCATTTCGTAGCAAACCATCGGAATCTGGCTCTGTCGCACCTAGCTATATCACACCTAGTGATCAAAAGCCAAGAGAAGCAAAAAGTGCCCCTTATCTAAAACCGCAATATACAATTCTGCTCCAGACTAAAGGTAGCTTTATGCACAAATCGGAGTTGGGTATCGCGGATGCAAGCAAGACCGTTTGCCAGACTCTCTTAGCAGCCGAGCAAATATTTCCCAAGGATTCATTGTTCCAGGATGATATCTTCGACGAGACATGCCAAATGTTACAAGATAGGAACGAGGCCAAGGTTATTCAAGATATCGCTCGACTAATCGTTCCTTCCGCTCAATCTCTAGCTACACATGACGCCAAACATCTAAAAATCTTGATCGAAAGTGTCAACGAAGGTTGGAATTCTTCGATACCTGTGACTAAGCCTCGGCCACAACCCGATTATGCTGTTGGATTCAAGCGAATTGCATTCAGCGAAGATCAGCTTAAAAAAATCCAGCCATTTATTGGTGGCTTCTCGGAAATCTCTATGTTCTTGGGTACATACTATATGTATTTTCCATTTCTTACGTGCGAGGTCAAGTGCGGCGCTGCAGCACTTGATGTTGCTGATCGACAGAATGCCCATAGCATGACACTTGCAGTGAGAGGTACAGTTGAACTCTTCAAGCTTGTGAAACGCGAAAAGGAACTTCATCGGGAAATACTTGCCTTCTCAATTTCGCACAATGACCGGTCAGTGAGAATCTACGGTCATTATCCTATAATAGACGGAAACAAGATCACTTTCTACCGTCATGAAATCAAAACATTTGACTTTACTAGCGAGGATGGCAAAGAAAAATGGACACCATACAAATTCATTAAGAATGTTTACGATATATGGATGCCGACTCACTTGAAGAGAATCTGTTCAGCTATCGATGACTTGCCGCCCGATCTAGATTTTGAGGTCTCAGAGCTAGGGGAGGCTGGACTTTCAGAGGGGTTCGAAAGCCACTATCGCTTTAACCAAACAAGTCATGATGCTGAATCTGACAATCAATCAACCCCTATTGGCGAAGTGCTCTCCGATACTTCCCTTTCCCAGAGGATCGAGGGGATAGAATCCAAAAGGCCGGAAAAAAGGAGTCGATCTTGAGGTGTATTGTTTGCTACGAGCGGTTTTGGGAATGCTGTTCGATTGAAACCTTGCCTGTTGTATAGATTTTGATGTTTACTTGAAGCGATTAAATAAAAATTGAATGATAGTGCACTAGCATATGACTTTTATCGAGATAGTTACTAAATGAGTTTAGAATGATCTGACTTCAAACATTCGGTCACTATTATTCCTTCAACATTAGACGATCTGATTAACTTAGAAAGTACATAGCATGGTAAGAAAAACAAGGATTCAAATACTACTATTTCAACTTGAGTAGAGAGATCTTCTAACTATTGAAAGTGCCTCTAGATTATCTTAAAGTTACCGTTGCTACATGAGACGAAGGTCTAATTTTGAATTCATGATCCGAGTTGAATTGTGATATTGAACTAATAGCGTGCTCTCTAGATCCAGCGGCCCTTTCCAGCTTGGACTTGCAAGTTACTAAGCCCTAGCCATGCCTACTCTCCCACCGTTAAGACAGCGCGATCCCTTAGCAACCTGCTTGGACGATCTTTGGTGGAGGACTTGCTGCCGAACTGCACTCATGGATCGTGATTGATTTGGTGGATAACTTCTGAGAGGAGGAGGGCTAATGACACAATGTTTGATTTGCTCTATGCTCACTGCTTGAATGCTCAAAAACTCAAGTCAACGATTCATGCACGAAGGTCCTTGGTGTGGAATTACGAACAATATTATGTGGGATTGGTATCTACCAACCGGCAAAACTTTGAGGACAGTCAATTAGTTTACCCAGCACCGGATTGTGAGCACAATCTAATGGTATTACCACCATCATGAATAGATGTCGGTGGTGCGGAATTTGTTTAGATGAAGTCATGAATTATGCGAAGATAGTGGATGGAAGTAGGAAATGATATCGATTTGTATATTTGGAGGGGTAGCTGGCATACCTTTGATGTAACTTTCCCCCAGAAAACGCCTTCGAAAGCATGTTTAGCTTCAAAATTGAACTGGGTGAGAACATTGTTCGGGGATCATGAGCTTTATGATCTAATCACGGGGTTATATACACTACATTCGCCTCCACCTCACATCCCCTTCAACAACATCCATTAACAACACCCATTACCACAAACTACTCCCCAAAAAAAATACATGACCACGCGTCGTTTCAACCCCGCCACTCAACCCCGAATTTCCAGTATTTCCCGACCCCACGGTGATGATATCCCGAAACAGAAGTCGTCGCCGAACACCACGTCGGAACCATGTTCCCTCACCCACACACATGATTATCTGCACATGCATGTGATGTGACTACGACTGTGATCGGCAAATATCAAATCAATGAAGGAAACCTCAAATGTTCCGATTCATGCACTCCGCTATCACATTGCAATGTTCCATGGTTTGGATGCCGATCGTGCATGCGGGTATTTTTGAATTATGTGGAAACTTGTCAGGGGGTGGATGGATGGATGGATGGATGGGAGCTGATGGGATTGCAACGTCATGAAGTTTTGTTTGGTACGAATTTTTGAATTGTTCAATTGAAAGATACGAAACATGTATTGGATTTCGATGAAACTTTCTAATGTTTTGCTATGAAATGGCATTAAAAAAATGAATTAATATCCCAAATCTTGGACATCTCCCCCCCTACTTCTATTTCACCGGATGCTCCAAGTCAAGATATACGAAATAAATCATCGTTTCATATCAACGCAAAATAGGCAATGTAAAGCACCAAACTAATATCGTTTCCCTGTGAGTTGTAAGTTCCAGTTGCCGTCTCCAGACAATAACCCATCAAACTTCTATCATGATGCAGTGACAACAAATCGCTAACCCATTTCATCGGCATCACCTAATTGTCCACTCCACGCTATACAACACCTACCTATACAATTCAATCTTACAAGAGAGAAGACTGAGATAAATTAAGCACTATAAAGTAACCCTCTAAGCCTTCAGAAACCACAAGCACCTCTGAGAGTGAACTCCGGGGATTTCGAACAACAGATGATAACTCTATAGCTAGATATTACCGATATAATCTTCGTTGCCATCTTATAAACCCCCTTTATTGTCATGGCGAAGAATCCAACAGAAACGGGAAATGAATTCACTATTTTTAAGATGGCGAGATAGTAAAAATAGATTTCAAATCTTTTTGCTGCATATCTGAAGGTTTCTGAGTTGGATATTTTGAGTTGGATTTCATGACTTGAGAAATCCATCTTTAATAAGTTCCTTGACTTGAGAAGTACATTCTTAGGTTGAACATCCCTTAACTTGAAAACCTTCTTGAGTTGAAACCCATCTTGAGTTCAAAAGCACACTTCATCCGAAAACTTCTATAGATATGCAACAAAACTTTAAGAAAACATTTGATTTGTTGAAGCAAATTTTTGTATTCACTTTCCAACATGGAATTGAAATCATACTCTTCACCTATAAATATATAGTGAATAGAGGCTACAGCAGAAGAACATACACCTCCAGCAGTGAGAATTATCATCACCGACATTTTCATATCACTGGCTTGATGCTCTGTTGAACAGTATCTCTTAACACTGAGGACTTGTAGCCATACATTTCTTTTCCTTCATATTGAGTTGCACCGATTTGCACCAGCACTATAGTCTGGTACAACACGGGGTGGAGTCTTCCAGTAGAATTTTGATCAAAGTAATCATAAACTACCTACCTACCTACATAAAGTTTGATCATTCAAAACTCCGGAGTGCACAAGTGTGCGTGGATCTGTTTCGCAAGATGCGTTTGTCTGCGAGCACACTTTCTCGAGTCTCGACACTTCGTGAAACCTTCATTCCGCCTTCATCTTCCGTCTCATTGAGCCCGAGTACATTTTCCCCACACGAGGGATGTAAATATGAGGCTACCCGCTATATTCCCAAGGGATATTGGTGGCACAACTACACCAAATTCAAAGCCTTGTTCCTTGTCCCGTGCAGACGGTTATGCTTCGTAGATCACTTTTGCACTTGCAGACGTCCAATGATCACCAATGCATATGCCAACTGGACAGGAAAGAAAAGGCTGATTACATACCGTGTATCCATCCCGCTCTCAAGATTTCATCTCGTATAACAACCATTCCCCATTATGATTTCGTCCAGAACGGCCTGAGAAAATTGTTGAATTCTCGGCTTGCCTCAAATCCACGTGGCGAACGCGGGAAGACATCCAAATTCAGAGGTGAGATTCTCGTCATCAATTTCCATTTCCGTCGTTACCACGTGGGGTATCCGTACAGGACGGGAAAAGCATCCGTTCTTTTGCTTTTATCCTTTTCGCAACGAGTTTAGTCTTCCATCGTTTCGTTGATTTCAATGCAAGGTCGTTCGTTGATTCAGCTCGTTGTTTTAGATGTTATGCAGCACAATGAACCTGAAAATTTGTCTAGAGGTACATGATTAAGTGATCAACCCGACGACCAGGAACCGAAATTCGGCTTCATGCAGCAAGCTAAAGGCAGGGAGATCAAATAAGGATCCAGAGCCGTGGTTGGTAAGAATTTGCTGTGATACAAGAATTTAAGGCCCTGTTACCTGTCCCATGCATAGAAGGAAACACAAATAGAATCGAAGGAAAAAGTAAGCTTTTACTACTCAATCTTACCTTATTTTGTTGGAAGTATCAACGGAATCATCATAGCATGAAGAGATGCCACAACAGTTGGCTAGATCATGTAACAGCGAAAAAGAAAAAAGAAGCATTTGATTAGGGATTATCTAATTCAGCTGAGCTTGAACTATCGATTTATATCAATTCTTGGCGAAGTTGCCAGAAGTATTTTGAGGCCCGAATTGAGGCAGTAGGTCATGCAGGTAACCATATGGGAGATTACACGGAGCTTACCTTATTGAGGGCGTAGAAATCTAAAAAATCGTATTGTTATAAAAGTTTTAAGAATGAGCGCCAAGTGGGATAACCAACAACATGAGATTGAAAAAGGAAGTTTTCAATGGGGTCTTTCAGCCAAAAGTTTGGTGGCGCAATCAATAGAAGTTCTGGTATGATTAAAAGTTGTATGATATTTGTATGATATTTGTATGAGAGCCTTGTAAGATTGTAAGATTATAAGATGGATATCGTGGTCCAATCTGATTCATTGGACCATTTGGAGGATTGGACCACTCATCAACGTTGTTGTGTATGGTGTGGTGTCCATCCAGTGATTTGGTACCGCAAACGGCAAGTAGAGCTCTAGCCTGGTCAGTGGCATGATAGAAAACAAGCGCAGGTATGACAAGAAACACTTAGTAGATGATCGTAACTTTATTTCACATCACACCCGAAAGGCCAATTTAGCTTTCGAAGGTAGTCGGTAATGATGAATATGGGACCTTGCATGAGGTGGAACGAGTGGAACAATAGGATGAATTTGACAATATCGTGTACTACGACGACGCGAACGCTCGAATCTCGAGTCCAGTGATATGATAGATGGAAGAATAATGATGATGAGATGAAGTAAGGAAAAGAGTAGAATAGTGGTAGAATATTGGTATTTTATGATCTGAGGAGTTATTCAAACTATTGAAGCCATTTGTGGTAGGTTGGTTATTAGTTTTTGAAATTAGAATTAGATTCAGGTTCTTGCGAGCTGTCAAATGGCGATCAGGCTTAGACCATAAAGCTTGAATTTCTTGGTACCTTAAAACGAAGTTGAAATGCAAATGATATGATTTTTATGTAAATAATGGCTTTCTTTTTCTTGAGTAAAGGGGTAAAGGAGGAAGGGGAAAAAGCAAAGAATCTAAACACCTTGATAGTTGATATTCCTGTGGAGAAATGGCTAAATTATTGCCACTTTTATATATTATAGATCCGGTATTCATGGGTAACTTGAGAGAGAGAGAGAGAGAGAGAGAGAGTGTGTGTGTGTGTGTGTGTGTTAGAGAGGGAGTTCAGACCAGGAGTGAGGAAAATCATCCGAGATGGAGTAGAATAGTACAGTACCCTCAAGATAGAACATTTGAAACTGGATATGTAGACTAAAGCCACGTCTGAGTGGACCAAACTTCTTCTTGTTATTGAAATATACGATCTTTGTCACTTCGAATTCATCTACTTACCGGTAATACGATCAATCACAATTCGATGAAGGGGGTTGATGAATGTAAAAGCTGGGAATATATTTTATGTACGAAGTAAAAGCAGCTTTGAATTGCTCTTCTCCTTCAGTACAAGTACAAGCACAAGCACAAGCACAGCCAATTCCATGACTAATCAAGTTTTGATGTCCCTTTTCCCTTTTCCCTTTTCCCTTTTGCAAGCTGATTGATTGATGGGTCGATCCAACCAAGCGAGGGTTATTTATTTTCAAAACAAAAACACAGCCACGAATATTATCAAGGGGGTTTGGATGTCATCCAATCATTATCAATCAAATGATTAAAGACATCTCCTGAATTTATTACTTGACTAGGATTAGTTTGAGTATACTTTTTTTTTTTAGGGAAATCTCTCGCATGATCTGGTCAGTTTTATTCTATTCATAGTTCACATGATTGAATGGCTGAATGGCTTATAGGACGGGGGTTACGAAGACGGAGGAGGTATTATGCATTCCTCTTTGCTTCCCTTGAAGGATCGAAAGAAAGTATTTCTGCTTGAGTATCATAGTAGGTAGGTAGTATCAGAAGGGACTATAAGATACGGGGTAATGCAAGTTAATTTACCCCTTCCCTTTCTTTAATTCCACAGCAGCGGTGAATACGATTTTAATCTGTGCTCCGACGGTCGTGACGGAAGGCTTGCGGTTTTCTTGTAAGGTTTTGAGAACTTTCCCATGGTTGAGCAATAATTCATCTACCATCCTATCCCCACCCATCTAACCCAGCTTTCCAATCAAAGAATATCAAAATTGGCTACACCGGACACAAAAAGGGAAAAGAAGTACATACTGTCCGTTCACTTCAGAATTCGGATTTCCTTTCCGAACAGGCCTGTCGTTTTTGTGGCGTCCAGTATCTAGTGACCCTACATTTCTAACCCTGTCTAATATGCACAATGTGCACACCTAACCATAATGTAGATGACCTGACACTCCCGAACATCCAAGTGTCGATCTTTTTTGCCTGCAGAAACCTACCTTTACACTGCCTGCCGTGATTCGTCAAGCAACACTCCAACGCCTATTCATCATTGCAGGCGCCTTTAATCACATTGATGATTTGGAAATTCACATATCACGCATTATTTCCATTCTAACTATCAAATGTTGGTGGAGGAATCCACTTCCCGGTCAATTAGTTCAGCAGCAGTAGTATTAGTATTGCCTATCACGAACACTAGCTCTGGCTCAGCATGAGAAGTGACAGCCATTAATTCCTAAAAAAGTCGAGCCTCCCATGCTCATCCCGCTCCCCTGGCCAGCTCTGATCCGAACCCGACGAAAGCGATTGAAACGACCAGACAGAGAAGAGCAATATTTTTTTCTCCGATGAAAGTGGTCATTTGTGCTTGTGCTATGTAGCTAGGAGAATATGTCGAAAAATTTGAACTGCTGTACGATATTGCGCAAGAATTCTTTCTTGGTATTAGCGCCTTTTCCGAGGGGGATTTTCTACAATACAACCAGGCAATGAATGACCGAAAGTAAGCAGACCCAGCACTATGGAAGAGAAGAGTAAATGATGTTCTGTTTGATGATTCTCGTCACGAAAGAAGAAGCTAAATTCGGATCCAGATGATGATGAGATCATCAGAGTAATTAGATGTTATTCGATAAACCCAAAATGGCGGATCAAAGAATGAGAATTGATAGCTATTAGCCAGGGATGAGCTAGTAGTAAGGTATCTAATGAATGATCCGAGCAAAAGAAAGAAAAAGGTAGAATAATAAGTTTCACAATCATTAACTAGGGATATTAATAATAAAAGGATGCTTTTGTACTATACTATATTACTATATGTACAAAGTCTAGTGATATTCATTTATGCAAGTATTATATGCAAGATGTAAGTTGCCAGAGGGCAGATGATAAATTCTTCGGACAGTACGTACTGCACTTTTGGTTGGCATTCTTCGTATGAGCTTTTGATTGTACAACCCATGAAGAGTGTACGTGGAACTTTACATGGGATTTTTGCTGTATTGTATGTATGTATATATGTATGTATGTATGTATTCTCTATAAGCTGCGATAGGAAATATGATGAATTAAATAGCATAGATAGTATAAAATAGAAATTAATATATACATCGTCGCAATAATTGATTATTTCTTGATGTGCTGGTTAAGCATTTGCTCAACCGAGAATCCCCCCTTCATCATCTAAAACAAGGGAATAATTCCATAGAGCCCTAACTAATTGTTTGTTGAAAACGAAATAAGCTATGAAACGCTGCCCCTCAATCATCATCAATCTCTCTTTTCTTCTCTAATTCATCTAACTCAATAATAATCATTCTCTATTTAAACCATGAAAGCGGAGGTGAAGTATATTCTTTCAGGGTTCTGGGGAATTCCGGACAGTGGATTCTCTTGTACCCGTAGCTCCTAAATAGCTTTTGAACAAGGGAAGAAAAGAGAGTTTACAGGGTAGAGCTCTAGGGAGTAGAAGGAGATCCTTTCAAGTTGTCATGGGCTTTAGAAGGCTTATAAAGATAGAAAAGCTTCTAATTTGTCACTATTTTTATATTAAACGTGGCCCTATTCGATCCACTAAATAGCTTCGCCGCAATTGAATCGATGAGTCTAGCAGGGGCAACTACTACCTGGGCACGTTGTACGACAATATACATCTCATCTCGCGGCCATCCATCCATCACCGTGGATCTATCCCATGTCAACTTGATTACCGAAATGGCTCTCATAGACTCTTATACTACAAGCATACAAATGAAAGTAGAAGTAGAAGTAGAAGTAGAAGTAGAAGTAGAAGAAGAATAGAATAATAATAATAAAATGAACAGGGTAAGAATTGCCTTTGGAAATTTCTATTATCCTTGTAATAGAACGATCACCCCCTTAGACCTCCCATATAACTAAATTCAATATGGAACTTGTCAGAAAGAGGAAACTTATCCGAATAATAGATTCTCCTATACCCAAAGTATAATCTCCCTCCGAACAAGGGGGTTCTTCATTAATAGAATTCTATTCGAACTTACATCCTTGAGCTTGAATAATAGTACAGACTGTACAAGCTGTACAAGTAGACCGGCCTACTCTTATCCTCATTCCAACTCCTTAAGTCAGAATAATGTCAGAATGTCACCGCCTCTTACAGTAAAGTTCCATCATCCACATTCCCATCCATAAACTTTTTGGTGCACCAATAGTAAGTATTCTTGTAAATTTTGTACCATCTTTTTTGAAAAAATCATAATAAATAATATTAATTATCATAATTTTTAAAAAATTCAGACCATCAAGGGACTAAAGTAAAAGGTACCTAAGAAAGCAAAAGCAAAAAAGCAAAAGAGAAAAAAGCAAAGCAAATCTGTCCAATCTAAGATTCTTGAAGTTGGCTGTCCTGTCAAAAGCCTCCCCTCTCCACATTCTGAGTAATAAATGGGCATAGAATATAATTTCCATTTCGATTCTCATCAATTCAAGCCGCAGTCGCCGACCTACAGTAATATCTACTTTCATCGAATGAAGCACACGACCAGACCCGATTAGATTTGACCTTATTAGCTTTTTCTATGCTTCGAACCGAAATCATCACTCACATCCCAAATCTACTACTCCACGTCTTTTCCTACTCCTAAAAAGAGACCCGGTCTTATGCAAGAGCAAGAAAACATACTTGTTATCCTTTCAACTAGGGAATGCATGTCATAGATTTAGTACACCTCTTACATCTCAAACAACAACACACTTCTTAGCTATCTTCGAGGTCAGCATCGAATTCGAGAAGGTTAAGCTCTAATGTTCCTACTTTGATCCTATACTACTACTACTACTACCTATCTTACTACACATATACACAGATTCTACTTCATCCTTGGTTTCTTTTTTTAAAGCAGAAAAATCATACTTCGGGTCTTTCATATCTAACTTATGATATTCATTCAACGACTTCGATAAAATAATAATTAGTGATTACTGCCACTTCACTCCCGACACGCTCCTTATTATATCATAGCATTCATATACCCTTTCGCATTAAGAAGAACCTACATTCACAGCCTCCAAGTTTAAAGTCAGCCCTTTTTCTCCTCATTACATCTTAACCTGTGGTTTTAAGACTTTAGAAAGCACCCAAAAACTGCGCAGCACTGCATCAAAATATCGACTGCATATTTTCGAACCTTACAAAGTTCTTTGCCTGGACTCGGAGTCAACGAAGCATCATTGCCTCATTCCAAATCCTCTGAAGGCAACAGCCACACGCACCATATCAAGAACTTGTCTAGCCTGCATCCGAATTCTACCGCTCGAACAGACGTTTTTATAATCTACGTACGATACACGATCGGATGAAATAGAAAGCCGGAAAATAGTATATCTGGGTTCGAAATCATACCAAGTACCCGATATTCGCATTCTTCCTTTGGGAGTAAGCAAACGAGTTGGCAAACTTTTGACTTGGCCCAGCCCTTTCGAGGCGTTTGAAGCAGTTTCCTCGAATCGTTGAAATTGGTGTGACCACATATAGCAGATCAGATCAGCCATCAGCCGCCTTTGCTCCCTACACGAGATCTAAGCAATCAAGAGAAAGGCCATTCGCAACAGGTCCTTTAACTTTTAGCTAACTACCAGTGTTTTTCTTCTTTTGCCCAGAACAAGTTACTTAACTTACTCATAAACCATAAAAAGTGCCCAGACCCACCATTTGTATGTATTTCACGCTTTACCTCTTTTATTTATTCTTATTTTCATCACACCTCCTCATCCTTGCACCTAAGAAGCCATATGTGCCATTCTATATACAGGACTAGGGTGATCGATCACAACCTCCACCTCGACCACCACGCAACCTTACCACCAGGCTATCGTTGTACCCTGGCTTTACCCTACTTCATCATTCTGCGCACATGCTACTTACTACCTGCTCATACTACACCACCTTTCTCGACGACAACTTGTCACCGGCACACTTATCATGACGGCACACTTTTGAGATACGAATACTGACATTTAACTCGTAACGAACAGGTTCATTCAAAAACGTTCGACCACCCGGGTGGCTGCATATCTTCTGGCAATCGGCAAATCCTATCGAACATCCAAGAAACTTCAAATTCTTTGTCCTGTACGTGCCTCAACCCATCCCTCACTATGAATGCAACTAAGCTATGAACGCCCTCGTCAGCCATCTTGATAATATTTTTTGTTCTCTTCATCATTCGTAAAGTTACTCAGGCTGATTGATCCATGAAGTTTCCTATAGGAAAGTTATCAACCCTTTAAAGCACTTTATTCTTTTAGTTTCACGTTCCCGAGACTTTGTTCAGACGATTTACGCCTTTGCCCTAGGTAGTTATTTCTAGAGTGCGGGAACTTAAAATCGCTAGTTAAGATATTGGAAAACAAGCGTCGTGGAAAAGGGATTCAGCTCTGAGACTATTTCTTCGACTAGCTTGTTCTATTCAAGTTCTCTTACTTAAACTCGGCATCTCATCATCAATCGTTACAAGTCACCGCGGATCGAACCCTAAATCTTCCCACACGGAAGAGAAATTGCATCTAAAAGTTCTAGGGTACCAAGATTCATCTCATAGACTACCATTATCCACCCAATACTTTTTCATCTGGAGTTTATATTTGGGAAGCTCCACTTTCACGATCTCAACACTTCAAGATACCTATGATTTCCATGGACCGAACTCTCTAAAATATTGTCGATATTCAATAGTCAAAATCTTCGATTCGTGGAAGTTCTGATCCGGTGCTCTTGTCGAGTCGATAGTATTTCTAACCTAGGTCTCTTCCCACCGCCAAACTGGCCTATTCAACTTACACTTTGTTCGACGTACGTGTATATCCACAACCCCTGTGTCATTAGAGATGTCTTTCTTGCTAATATAATACTTCATTTCCAGTCCGAACACCTCTCCTCTGGTAGACCGATAATAATTGACGAAACTTATCCGTCACCAGAGACTACAGCCTTACACGAAGGAGGGTACGAGGGAGCCCTTGTGCCCCGGGCGGATTCCCCGACAGATATTCTGTCAATGTCTGCCTACGGAAAACCACAACCACCACAGCTTCATGGTCAGTACGGTGAAAGGGCTCCATTTCGCCTAAGTGCTATGCGAACCATGGAATCACTAACTTCAAAAGTAGGCTACGAAACTGGACGATCATATCCCGAGAACACATTTCCATACTCAACTTCTTCATATGGAACCCAGTCTTCAATTCCAACATCAACGCCTGCCCCAGTTTACCAAAATGCCGGACAAATGACTCCGCTAGGTTATGCATCGGGTAACACACGTACTACTTACGATGAACAAGCGGGTCCTTACTTGAATGTTGGGTCTACGCCGATACCCGAAGTTACATCATTTTCGCCTCAGCGGGGAAGTCATGGTACTCCAGTCAGCGTCTACATAACCACCTTGTACGAACTATTAACCTCGAACTCGCCGACCTTCTATTTGGTGTTTGGACAGCAGAAATGCCAGGCCTCATTAAGAAAAATGAACCAATCTGGAGGAGTTTGCAATTACATTGTGGCTTGTGAAGTTCCCCAATTCGCATCAACAAATTGGTCTTCTTCCAGGGTACCTGTGTCGATGTTTATGGAAGGTGATGGAGATGTTATTTCCAAGGTTGAAGTGGGAGATTTTACTTACGAAAATGGCCAGCAATCACTGGAGGGAACTAGGAAAGGAAAGATTTCAACCGAGTCTGCAGAATTAATGAGGAGCCCAACGAAACGCAATTCCCAACAGCTGAAGCCGAAGGAGGAATTTCCTTATGCGTTTTCATCAAGTGATGGCTCGCCATCCTCTTACTCACCGTACCTTCAAGCAAGCCCTGCCTATAGTAATCTGATGCCTCAGTACAATCGATCTTCCGGTGCCTATCCAGCTCAAGCTGCGCCTAGGAACATGGGCTATGGATATGGAAATTCATCGACAGCTTCACCGCCTACACTAAAAGCACATTCTCCGCATTCATCTACTTGGAATTCTGGATACTCAACGATCGTTTCAAGTATGGCACGAAGTCCCGGGTTACCATCGAATTCTATGCAACGATCCAATATGACATCCCTACGTTCTCCCGGAAACCCAGCTTTGATAAGAACTTCGACCTTGCAATCTTCAAGTCCGGGTGCCACACCTCATGCAGGCCATACATACAATCCTTATCCAATGTACGCAAACAAAGCAAAATTGGAAATCAGTGGGAATTTGAGTAACATGATGGTAAACAATTGGACCACAGAAGAGTGGGAATCCAAGAGGCGGCTTGTTCAATTCAAACGATCACAATCTGGATGCACTATCACGACAACTTTCAACCCAATTACAGCCGATGAACGACCACCACAAGGTGTGGTAATCAGCTGCATATATTGGGAAGAGAAGAATGATTGTTATGTCACAAGCGTGGATACAATCACTCTATTGGAATCATTAGTTTCAGCAAAGTTTACTGTGGAGGAAAAGAACAGGATACGGAGAAATCTAGAAGGTTTCCGACCCGCCACTGTATCGAAAGGAAAGCCTGACAGCGAAGAATTCTTCAAAGTCATCATGGCATTCCCTAATCCCAAGCCTCGTAATATTGAGAAGGATGTCAAGGTCTTTCACTGGAAGGATTTAGGGCCCGCCTTGAAGAAGATCATTAGCAAATATGTAAGCACATTTTATGATTTATTGATCGATTGATCGATTTATCAATTTCTCAATATGGATTGAAAATGCTAACATTGAAATTTAGTCCGCCAGTCCTTCCTCAACTCTTCCACCCGCACATGCTCCTCCTGCCCTCCTGACACCAGTCAGCTCTACTGGCTACGCTACGGAAACTTCATCTGCAGGCTTACCATACACAAGTGATCATCATGGAGGAATTTCACCACGATCAATATCAGGATCAACAACTTCTACCGCTTACAATTCCAATATTCCCGCACAAAGAGCGATTTCACCACAAAGCCAAAAATCAATAAGTTTTGAAGGTGGTCCCCCTGATCTAAGAATTGCAGTACCACATGGTGCACAAGAATCTAGTCATTGGCCACAAGGAACTACACATCACATGCCTACACCACAACAACAGTATCAAGCACAACTTGGAAATGCAGCATCCGTAGCAGCAAGCGCTAGAGGCTCATGGGACTTATCGAATTATCTTGAAAATAGTCCCGCGACTGCCGCCGGCACTTCGGGATCAGGGGTTGATTATCAAGGTCAAGGTCAACAACAACATCAGACGCCGAGAAACGTTGTGGATGCTTCAATGGCTGGCGGGGGTAATGGAAGTCGCGCTTTATCTTCTCTTCAACATCAACAACAGAGTCAGCAGATACCGCGTACGTAAATCGTGAACCGATTACGCGGTCCAATTAGATGGAAGTATTGAGCTAATGAAGTATAATCATGAGCTCATGGCTTCACATCTGATAGGGAATCTGGGATTTTGTGTGTGAGGGTGTTTTTGAGAGGGTGTCCTTCCTGTGCTGCTGTGCATTCTTGTTTCTACCTTTTTTTGCGAGCCATGGAATTCATTGGTCATGGGATGGTTTTTTCTCTTTTAATAAGGAGTATGAAAGTGGATTAGTGCGAGATGATGAATGCTCATTCGGCAGAAGTTATCTCGTATTACCCTCACATGCACATTCCTGCATCAACATACCTTGCAAAAATCCATGCAATACTACCCTAATAACCCTTGACGCACATCAATTTATATCTAATCGACATATCGATATCGACATATCGACCTATCAACTTAATCGTTACGGTTGAAACGACTGATATCGTTATACTTGCTTCTCTAAGCGACCTTGCGTCTCACGAAACACCTTTGTCGAACGTACTATTGTTTAACTTACTTTCGATGGATTTAAGCATATCACGGCGGTTTATTACGACTCTAATACTTACTACTGTATTACTTTGTTACCTATTACGACTATAATACATCACTACACTACACTACCTACATCCTCTAACGCTACTTCCGTTCTCCACACCCTCTTGAGATACATTCACCATTCATCCCACTCTACTCAACCGTCTTCGTTCTTGAACACAGCCACCATACGGTAACAACCCTCCATGTTACCGCCACAAGCTTATTTTCCTGTTTATTACTGTTTACATGCATGACTATCTACCCTCAAACTCCTTATCTATCCTACTCATTTATCACCTGATGCACCTCGACAACTACTACATCCGAAATCGAATATTTTCATCAACACTTATTTTAGACCTCATTGCATATCTCTGGCTTTGAGTGGGCAGTGGCGAAACGGAGGGGTTCTGGTTTTTTTGGTTCTGGCTGGACTAATCAATGTCCTTGGTGGTGTGGCGTTTATTAATCCAGTTGCTACTTACTGCATTTTATCGTACTAGCATATACCAATATTCCTTTTGGCCACCTTTCTTGTTTTATTTTCCATATTTTCTTGCGTAGGAATTTTTGTTCGTATCAGTGTCACATCTACTTTATCCGATGGCTTTCCTAAGATCCCGAGAAAGATCTTGTTTCATCTCATCATACCTATGGCATCATCACTGGTACACATATCAAATAAACAAAATCTACCTACCTACCTTGGTAAACCTATTAGCTATGGATCCTACCCTACTTCCTTGGCATATCTTGCACGATTTGGAAAGGTACTTGCAGCTTGCATCGCATTACGCATATTACTTGCATGCAAGTGCGAATAAATCCCGAGGACTGCGCGTTTTAGCCTGTGTTGTGTATGTGTGGGTTGGTCAATATAACACACTGCAATATACGATGCATTGGACACAAGATCGACCATGCGTAAGTCCTGTGTTATCGTTAACAACGGGTCATTAACGATTCGGACGTCCGATAATATTCTAAGGGGCGAGCATGGGATAGATGGGGATCATCTATTCTTCTGTTGGATATCATGCTTGTGGTGGAAGGAGGACTAGCTCGCACACAAGTCACGGGTTTCTTTCACTGCTGCTTTATCCTACCCCGCTATATCAAATCTCTTTTCTTTTGGGCTCCTATATTTTCTTTAAGATCTGTCTGCTACTACTAGCTTGCTTCGCTTTGCTTTGCTTTGCATTTTGTTGCGTGACGGAGGTGTTAAGGAGAGATATATCGTTATCGTTACTAGATACCATTTGAGCAAGTTCGTCGAGTCGGTTGAGACGTCAATTTATTTTCCTTATATTTTTATATTATTTCCTTTCTCTGTTTGGTGGTCTTTTTATTTTTACAGTGAGCGGGTTAACCATATTCCATTTGTTTTGGACTGGACACATGAACGGTAGGGCCAAGCCGCAGTGGGTATTATAGGTTCGCATGGGAGAGGAGTTGTTAGGTTATCCAAAAATGTATGTTTTTTGTTTATTTGTATGGGTCTAATCCGGTCTGGTTTGGGGGGTTCAGATGGATGCACTGGGTAAATCTTGCAGGGTCTGGGCAAAGCAAGGTTTTGATTTTGGTGGGAATACGGGTTGCATATCTGTATGGTATCGCGGGATATTAATAGCTGGGTTTCTGGGTTACTGGGAATGGAAAAAGAGATCTCGCTCGCAATGGAGTCGAGTATGGATGAGATGGGAATGAGCCAGAGATGGACGAGATGAGATCAGATGAAAGAATAAATTTACTTTACTATCCATCTACTACATACTACCTAGGCAGTCTACTTGCTAGTAGGGCTTACATTACTTAATTCCTAATAAGAGATCTTCAAATCATACCCATCTTGAGACTACTATGTTTTCATAGCGCGAATGAAGTTTGTTTCATATTGGCTTACTTATAAAAAGCTTGAATGTCTAATACCTCACTAAAAGAATATATAAAACAGCTTCACCTATTTCATATTTGTGCGGATCCTTCCCTCTTTCTAGACCGTGACAAGCATCTACTCCATCCATCATATGCCTACCGTGACAGCAAACATCGCATCATTTACATTCATTGGTTTGGGCGATATCTGTAATTACCCTGTGAAATTTGTGTCATAATTCTAATCTAAACGAGCATTAAAACGCCAACACAATATCATAAAGTAGCTATATACAATAAAATAGCGAGATTCCAGTGGTAAGAATGGCGAAGACGGTCAGATGGGATACAGTGACATGATCTTGCGGCCACAATTGCAAGGAAGAATCCCAAATTCCAGCAGTTTGGGTCAATACTAAGTCCGCATTTTAAATCTCCTAGTTTCGCGCTTCTATTCATCAAATTTCACTGACTGTCAACTAAAAATCAACGAGATCTAGCCACTACAAAGTCTACAAAGTTATCTCTTTACTGGCAGTGGCACGACACAGCACGCTAGCACTGAAACTCGACTATTAGCGCCTCATATGCACCCAACCTCGCACCAGATACCGATCCAGATACAGCATCAATCGGAGACTCGGGAATCGGATCATTTCATGGTCTTGTGTTGCGCTCGGTATGGATGTACGGTATGGATATATATATGTACGGTGGGTGGATCCTTCGGGTATGTCGTGGTGCGGGGTTTGGTGTTTGAGTGTCACGGTCAGGGGTCGGTGGTGGATGGGTATTGGATATTGGATATTGGACTGGGCTGGGGATGGCTATGGGATGGGGGCTGGGGTGTACAAATATTCGGGATGGATGAATATTTTCTGGGTGCGTTCATTTATGTGGTCTTGTATGAGCTGGACAGGGCCGAGACTGGGAAGGTTGGAATATTTGTGCTGTTACATATTGTGAGCAGAGTCAGTGATGAATGAACTCGGGGTTTGTCTACTTTAGGTAGTTTTCATTTTGAGTCCATGATAGAGGATAACATCAGGCGCGATGCATATGCAGTACTCTCTCGACTTGGGGATGAATGAATTCAAGCTGTCACGGTATTGGTGTGTAGTTATGTATCACACGATGAATGTTATTTATGTAGATGCATACTGCAATGTAATGTAGATGTACTGCAATGCGTATGCAAATGTACATTTACGGTTATGAGAATAGTTACGGCCAACGGGTTTTTGTGCAGTCGTGTTTGTCGTCTTCTACTGGATCAGTTTGCCGTGGTTGTGATGGATGAAGTGGTGGATTAGTTTCATCCCCCCATCTCTTTGTTGCTTGCTTTACTTCTCCATTCGGTATCCATTAGCAACGTCAGTGACCTTTACTCCAGTTTGGAGTGCCTCTCAATGTAGAAATGGATTTGCTTGCTTGTGTACATGAAGATAGTCCGAATAATGGAGTTAGTATGCCTTCAATTTTTAGGTCGTACATTAAATGTTACTTTTTACCATGTCGGGACGAATCGGCCAACATCAGACGAGAAGTCTCGGTCACGGTCTCAGTTTATTATTCATCAAACCAAGCCTGAAAACATGATTATTCCTCTAACATCAGGATGCCTGTGTTCAATATTGATACTATTGCATGTAACTTTTGTGCAGGTATTCAGATATGAAGGAGGTCTCAGAATGTCAGCGATAAGGGGGGAGAGCTGCACAAAATTTCGATTCGAGCGAGGGGACCAGGTTAGTTTGCAAGATTTTGGCCCTCGTAGTGGAGAGGACGCTTCTCCATCCGTATGGTCAACTTTGTTGGCAAATGCAAAGTATTGTGTCAAAGTAGAAATGGATCCCATACCAGGTATAAAGTAATTGCATACAGTATCCCCCACTCTCAGATGACGAGATGATCAACCCGCGTTAATCATTTGTGGATTTCGATTCCGATTGGAAGATTTTTTCCAAAACTTCATTCACCGAAAACACCGAAAACAATCGATGTTATACACAAAATCTGATATGAAAGATTAATCCGGATTTGAATCTGCTAAGAAAGCTGCAAGGATATGATCATCTGCCAATTTCAATGTCTTTCCCCCTCCCCAAAGGTTAAAAATTAGGCTGGGAGGTAGGGCAAAAAATTTAACCTTTATTCAGGGGAGGGGAGAGTAGTGCCAGGGAGTGTGTGCGTAAGTTTCGGCACCGGGAAGATCGTTGCCAGCTGCACCTTCAAAATTCCATGGTCTAGTGGGGGACGGGCACTAGAGTGGGATCGGCGACATATAATGCTAAACTTGAGTAGGTATGTAGGGATGAGTGTGATCATTTCTACTGTAGTCTAAGTCCGAGCGTTATTTGGTCAAACTAGTGAGATGAGAATTGATGCCAACGATGAGTTGTGTTGTCGAATGATATCGAGTCGTGGTGTATTCGTGGTCGTGATGATTGGGAGAAGGGGCACGATGAGCATCGCATTTGTGAATGGGCTTTCTCGCTTGATGAATAGCAGGGGACATGAGTTAGTACTTGTTTAGAGTTTTTCTTTGAAACGGAAAGAATCCGGATGAGTATAAGATTTCAAGTGGGGCATTGTATTAATTATCAAAAAAAAAGCAATAATGTGGAAAAAAGAAGTGTATTAGGCTTGTGAATGATAGAATATTCCTTGTATAGGAAAGACCAATTCAAAGGGCCACCAAGAATGTGCTTAGAAGATGAGACAGTCTATCGATATATAGCTAGCACCAAGCTACATTGAACTCTAAAGTCGAAGCTGCAAAGCTAAGCTGTGCATTTTTAATCTTGTCTTCTTAGTTTCCCCATCGGTATGTGAGTCAAAGCCTTCTGCTGCTGCCGGTAATTGCATTTTAACTAGGCGGAGAATGATCAGTGCCGCAGCATTTGCTAGGGAAGTCCCAGGCAGTGGCAAAGGCAGTTGAGGTGGACAGACGTTACACGTCCAAGGATATTTCGGTGACTTCTTATCGATGAGTACATCGATACCACGTTGTCACCGGCGACAGGAAGTTGCCAGCATCTTCCTGATGTATTCACCGAAGTAGGAATACAATTCAGTATCGTGGATAGTTGAATTCTTGTAAATGACAGGGCGTCCGTATGCCAGGGCGTTCGTATGCCAGGGCGTTGAATTGACGTAGCCTGATGGAAGCCTAAAGTAGAAAGGGGTGCAGTGCGTAGGCGAGAACGACGCCTTTCGAGATACGTTGCGATCAAATTCGCATAGAAGTATCGGAACATGCTAAATTGCCCCAGTGCTCAATTAAGTAACTCAAAAATACAAATGACCACAAGTGTGACTCATCCCAGTATGAAGGTGCAAATTATTATGATCATGGGGGTATCTTGTGAGATCGTTTTCCCAGTCTAAGAAGTTAAGTAATTGGAAACATTCGTGCCTCAAGAGTCATGATCGGATAAAACTCGAGGCCTGAAGAACTGGTCTTCGGCTGTCATAGCGTATGCCTCGCGAGTATACCTCGAGAAGACTGCTCAAGTCAATTTACTGAAGGAGACCCAGCCATGGCTGTAGACTTACTCGAAAGGGTCATTTTTTGGAGCGCAAAATATTCGCATTTCAGAGCTATACCTGATATAGGCATTGCCAAATGCTAGAGAGAATGCTACTTAAAAGAGCTTAGATCTCATAGAATATCCTCTCAATCGGTCAATGGATGCCAAGCAAGACCAGTCGTCTAATAGGGAAGGCCTTTTCGTACGCCCGTTTATCACCAAATACAACTGATATACGAGGAAACCAACGGATGCCAGTACTATTATGGTAACTCTTCTGATAATAGACTGATTAATCTCGAAATGCACGCATCTACAGATGAATTCACGAAGTGAAAGCGGTGAAGCATCAATTTACAAACACCAAGGGAAAAAAGAAAATACCATGGCTCGCTGCCTCCGTCAGGGTCGTCCTTTTCATGGCTCTTACTACGCCATTCATGTGCATTAGCCTGAAACCAAAATTCCCCGTTGCTATCTGTCAGCTACTTTTGGTTTCAGCGTGAACCAGCCCTGCGGTTTGGCAGGGTCGCCAAAATTTGAAACTGCGTGCGCCACTATAACAGATCCTCGTACCGCCACGTGTTGACGTTGAAGAAAGAAATCGGGGCCCAGCATGATGCTTATGTTCGATAGTAATGAAATTATACGATAGGATCAGACGTAAATAGATAAGCATAGTCAACACGTGTAATGTGTTGTAGCTGCTGGCCTAACGTGGTATATGCTCAATTTTCATGGGGGCAGAGTGGAACTTCATGCATGAATCCTTATGCGGCGATGCGGCGTGGCATTTTATGCGGATATGAATCTCAAAACACTTGCAATACCTGACGTGGAATGTTGATGGAAAGCGCTTTGAAGAAGTAACATGTTTGGAGTAAGGACAAAAGATTATACAAGGGTCGTAGTGATGATGATTATCAAAAAGACTTCATGCCCTTGATCGCTTGATCAGGGAACTCTGTCTAAAACCACAATATATCTTGGTTTCTAGCTTGAAGCAGATACATGCTGTGAGGCCAGAAAAAGCTCTTTGCATGTTGGGTTTCATCGAAGACTTTGTATCAATGACCAAGAAATTTCCCAAACAGGAGAGAGTCTCCTATACGGAATATCTAGTGATGGACTATAGTGATGACAAAACAACACTGCCCTGCTTACTTATGCTTGCAGTCCTCTCGATTCCCTCCAATCACGTATGAGATTATGCTATGCTGATGTCGGTCCGGCTACCGTCGTCCTGTGAAACTATCAGCAAGGAGATTGTCAGACGATGTATATTCGGACAGGATGGTACTTGATGACATCGAATCCATTATTTCGGAATATTGAGTTGGCATGACTGTACCCGACCCGCAGTGATATTTCCGAAATGCAGGCCGAAATTTGACCGGCCTATGAGATATGATGAGATGATTAGTCCTCAATTGATGGTTGCTAATTTGAATATTGTATACGAGGACTAGTAGACGAGGATCATAGGGTAGTTTTTCTTTTGTTAGGATTCTCTGCCACGTTGTTGTCTTAATGCTGAGCTCAGTCAAGGTTTTGCAATCGCCGAGATTTCCCATCTCAACAGTTCGTTGAGGGCGGACCTGGCGCAGTTAAGAGATGATCTAAACTGATGAAATATAACTTTTTTGAGAGTTTGTACTGCACCATGAAAGCTTTCTTAAGTTGTTACACAACGTAAAAGGCGCTAAATCACGTGTGCACAAGTTGATTCGAAGTTGAGGGCGAGGGCAAAGTGAACCAATTAAGACTATCTTTACGTGATGTGGATGTTAACCAAGATGCATCTAGGACTTTTGTCCTTCTAACTTATATAAATGATCAAATTGCCAATGAATCTTGAACCTCAAAGTATTCTATATACCTTTCGGAGTGACAAAGTGCTTTGCTGATTTTCCCGGATTTGCTGGATGAGAGGTTTCAAGGTAAAAATGGATGCAAAAATATTGATTCTGAAGTTACCAGTTCAATCTTACAGATAGTTTTGGCCCGTTGTTAGTCATGTCCAAGAATTTGGACATGATCTGAAAATCAGGAGAGATCTGCTTGCTTGTTTGTGAGGGCTTGAATGAATGTATTAAAGCTGCTTAGTGGTTACAAATGCTAGACGTTGGACTTTGTATATCCTCAAACTCTCCCTTCTCAGCCCCGACAAGTATAACAATTGGGTTCATATTCGAAAGCATGATCACAATCGATCTCCTCACAGTAGCAAACTTCTGGTACCCTCCAACTCCAAATGGGTAAAATGGAGACGATTAGAGGTCAATTTGGTGCTCAGTCTTGCTGATGAAAAGGTCCTGCATTATGATGCATCCGAACTTTAATGGTTGACATTGCCCGAGTAATAATTATGTGCACTTAAGCTATTGAAGACCAAAGTCCTTCCATCCTTCCTTCTCAATTTGGCAACTTGTACGGAAACAGAACAATAGTAAATTCAATGGTGACCAACATTTTCTCCAAACAAAAATATCCTCATAACACAACTTGCCAAAACATCATTTGGATTCTGCTTGCTTCATTCATTCTTACTGTCTGTATTACCTTATTGCTCTCATTCATAAAGAGGAATAAAACACTTCCTACTACTGAAAATACGGATACATGTTACAACCTCACACCTGAAGATGGAAAACAATTCGGAACAAGGTTCAGAAGAATTCGAGAGACAGCCCCTCGACTCAGAACTTCCGGATACGCCTAGCCGCCATGGTAGTCCTGAGACTAGGCGTGCCACAGAAGTCGACGATTCATTGGTCCAATCGAAGGATAAGATTCCAACTAGTTCTGCACATCATGAAACGATCGAAGATGTTGTGATTGGAGAGTCTGATTCACGAGCTAGGTCGGAATTGGACCTGATGATGAAAGGCTTTGGGTCTTCAATTCGACAGAGCTTGGATGGTGTTAATCTTACAACACTTAGGTCTCCGACCGATGGAGATATAGATGCAAGTCTCGATATGCCATACTGTGATGAGATGATGGAAAGAGTGCAGAGCAGACTCAGTTCGTCAACTGAAAAATGTGAATTTACAGAAGAACTCGGAGAAGACTGGATGATAAAATCCCCTAAAAGACGTTCGAGCGATGCTTCTCACGATAGTGAAAGTTCATGCAAACGTCAGAGAAAATCTCCAGATCCAGAAAGTACAAAAGCTTTTGAGGCATCTCCAGAACCAGAACGTATAGAAGGCTTCGACTCAGTAGTGACCACGTCAATTCCAACCCGAGCCGTTCAACCAGCGTGGTGGGAAAGAAAACCATCACCAAAGAAACAACCAAAAATGCAACTATCGAGAAAGCGAGAACAACGTGGTAGAACGGAATCACCAAAGCGGGGAAAAATTCTACAAGCGAAGCATAAAATGAGAGGTTTGCGTAAGGATCTATCTAGGCACGATCAAGATACTTCCGACTTCATATCTGGAGAAGATAGCCAAGACTCAGCTGTGGATGGCATCAGGAAAAAACATCCTTCGATTTCGGCTTTCGAATCTTTCAACATTAAGGACCAAGAATTGTCTTATTCAATTGAGATAGCAGAGTACGCGAGGTCTTGTAGACCATCCCTCATTGTTGGAATGGCTCTGGGTGATTCAAGAGAGGACGAACACATCACACCGGCATTAAATGAAGGAAAAATCTCCCCTGCTCCGTCATCGCTGGCATCTGATCAGAATCCTCTTGCTTCATTCCTTAGTCCCGAGGAAGACGAACAGACCGAATCTGGTGATACTCGCGCAGAGTTAGCGCCAGTAGCCAATGAGAGCATCCGTGGCTCATGCTCTCCTCCTGAAGCTGATGCGCATGGTGCAGGACCAGTGCTCCGAACTGAGGGGTCGAATTATTTTCCTCGTATAATTATTGGGGACGAAACAGAAGTGGGACTAACAACAAATTCCCAGCTACCTGCCCCGAGATCCGGTGTATCAATGCCCCGCGAAAGATTAAATAGTATCGATGAGAGGCAAGTGTATGAAAGGGAAAGGTACATTCAGACGGGCATCCTGCCCTCATCTAACCCTACTTCACCGGGCGAAGACTCGTCGATGGTACGAGCTGAAAGAACTAGAAGTTGGAATAGGGACGCTGTTCAAAACGCCATGGATATATCCGGCGGAGGTATGCCGAACAAGCAAGATACAACAAACAATCAAGGTATGACGAACGATCAAGATACGACAAATAACCAAGGCATGATGAACGACCAAGGCACGGCGACAAATCGAGCTAACCTAGCTGCGCCATGGGACCAACTTTCGCGCAGAGCAACACAGAACTCCGACCTACCTACCCCGTCATCCAGGTTTGAAACCGTGCCCGAGCATTTGGAGGGTCTCGACCGTGAGCAAACTCTTAGAACGCAGACGAACCCAAGAACAGGCAACGCTGTCCCATCCGATTCAGCTCCACCAGCCGGAGACTCATCAAGTTCAAGCACGCTCTGCGATCGGGCTACGAATAATCCTCAAAACGAGTCAGATGTGCGCGGTAGAGGTACGAGAGCTGGACAAGGTGGGCGTGCAGGAAACAAGGTCTCATTCGATTTACCTCCACCAGACGAAGGCTCATCAAATTCACGCAATTTTTACAATCAAGCTAAGAATACTCTTCGAGACGCATTAGGTGTGCCTGGTAGAGATAGGAGAGCCAGACAAGGTGAGCGTACAGGAAATGCGGTCCCATCCAATTCAAATCCAACGTGCGAAAGCTCATTAAATGTACGCAACTTGTACAATCAGATTAAGAATACTATTATAAACGTGTTGAATGTGCCCATTAACAGCTTGAAAGCCGGAAAAACTACATCAAGCAACCGAGGCATGGCGGTCAAGCAAGATACGACGGTTATGAGTTCAGCCCAGAGAGAAAATTCTCAGCCACAACGGCGAGGATCAACGGGATATGTTGAGCCACGGGGGGAGTCTGCTGAGCTTGAGAATTCTGCCAGTGTCAGATCTAATGGTAGAGTAGAGGATACCCCAAATGAGTATCGCGACAAGGGTAAGTGTTGTGTGATTCAGACCGTTCGAGTTCCCTCTCCTCCCCCAGGACTCGAAGTTTGGGTTGATGGCTTGTCCAATCGTAAGACCCTTGAGATGTTGGGATACTTACCGAAAGATGACGAGAAGAACATTACAATAGAAAATTCAAAGATAGTAGCGTCCAGGCCACAATTCCCTAAAGACACCATCCTCAGCTATCTCCGAGAGACTTCACCAAGAAGTATCCATCTATGTCTTAATGGCAAAATGAGATCGAGTCAAGTCGCAGACAAATCTGAAGATTATGCTATCGTTCGAGAGATTGCTGGTGCTGAAGAAAGGTATTGGGTTTTCGATATTGAGGATATTCATTGTCAAATTTGCTGCAAGACGATGAGAAACCAAAGACGAAGAGAGGTCGATATGGCCACCAGGTGGCGTAGTAGAGCAAAGGGAGCTTGGAGACATCAACATTGTATGAATTCGTGCTGTCATGAGGTTTGCGATCATGAATGTCGGGCAAGTTGTTCTTTCACCCTTTGAGATCAGAAACAATTAACACTCGAGATCCAGCCATACCACGTTCTCTCCCGCTTAGGGCTCGATACAACCCAAAAGATTAAATACATCCAACTAACCAGTTCTGCCGCCTGCATGGATCCCGATATCCTTGCATCCGCCATCACAGTCTTGAAATCATTCATCGGGCAGCTTGAAGGACTTAAGCTTAATCTTGCTACCTCAAACCCCTTTGTGAGATTGAATAATCGTCGCAATATTTCGAGACAGGAAGTGAGACGGTTGATTTGTTGTTTTGTTGAGTTGGAGGGGTTGCTTGTGGAGGGGGCGAGGTTGAAGATAAGGGGGTTGGAGGATTTTGCCGAGTTGGAGATGATGTGGTGGGATGTTAGGAGGAAGTGGTGGGAGCTCAGGGATAGGGGTTAGAGGAGGTTAGAAATTAGAAGTTATGTTAATTTACAGCTTGTACAGTAGCGTTATGTTTTTGGGAGGAGTAAGGGTCATGAATTATGGAAAATGGAATGGGATAAGGATAGGGTTAAAGAGTTAGAAATGTAGGTATCTTTTCAGCGATATGGTTATGGTATGGCAGTATGTACATACCCGTTTAGCGAATTCGAATATTGGTTTCTTTTGAAGTATTAAATTCTTCTGAATTGTGAAGATGTCTGGGGTACTAAAAACCCAGCGTTTTGTACACTGTACTATGCTATCCTCGACTGAAGAGAGGATATAGTATTGTAAACTAAACCGAAATCAAAAAGGACGGCATAAGGTTGAGAGAATGTGAAGAATGAAGAATGAAAAACGGCAAAACGGGAATAACGCCTGAGAGAAGATACGAATTCCAAAAGACTGCACAAACCACTTGGAATATTGGATCAGATGTAGAAAGACGACTCTACTGAGATTAGCCAGCTCTGTTTGCAAATGCGGAGATTTTCGGAATTGGAGATTTGGGAATGGAAATAAAAATGGAAATGGAAATGGAAATGGAAATGGAAATCATGTGTCGATTAAATGCGAGATATTTCTATAAAATCCCATCTAGCTCATTAGTTACAACATATACTGAAATGGCACTTTCCTCCCCCTCTTACCCGTCTTTCCATCACCCACCAGACCCCTCCCCTCTTCCTCCACATCACCATTGGCCCCCTCATACCTCTCCCAACTCCTCGCATTCTCCCTCGCCAACCACCATCGCAATCCCAGCCCAAGGAGCGCCACGATTAACATAACACAAGCGCACACGCCCATTCCTCGTCTGTAGTACGGCGCTTGAGATTCGGGGTAGAGTCTAGTGCCTAGGAGGGGACCGCATTGACCTACTATTTGCATGATGGCGAAACCGGTTCCTTGGCGAGAGGAAGAGGGTTGGTTGTTGAGGGTCCAGGTGATGAGGATGGTGATGACGGAGAAGAAGCCGATGCAGGCGGGG
>NGKJ01000102.1:106996-126934 GCA_002162495.1 Myriosclerotinia curreyana | reverse complement strand
TAATTTTTTTTAATATAGCTTTCAAAATTTAAGAATAACTTCAAATTTGAAATAATTTAAATAGGAAATCAAGTATTTAAACAATTATTTGAACAAAAATTTATTCAAAATCAATATTTCAAAATTGTACAAAACTAGTAATTCTATTATATAATATTTGAAAATTAATAATATTATTAATTAAACTATAAAAATTCATTATTTTAAAAAATATTTTAAAAATTCTTATTATAACTTTCAAAATCTAGGAATAGCTTTATTTTTTCGAAATCTTGATGTAAATTCGTATATAGGTATAAGTTAATGTGCGTTTATTGAAGCGTAAGTTTCAATTTAAAGAGAGCGAGAAGTGGGGCTACTCATGATTATAAAATAATGATTATACTAATATTTATATATACTTTTATAATTTAATATACTTTAAATAATATATATAATATATTTGTAACTATTATATTCAAATTACAAAAAATTTAGAATAAATACTTAAAAATTGTTTTAAATATTTATAAAATAATTTTAATTTATATATTATATATTAAAACAATATATAAATTAATAAAGCTTTATTTAAAGAAATTGCAAATTATAATCTATTATAAATTTTAAATAAAAAAATTATAAAAGCTAATTACAAAGATTTGTAATCGAGTTAAAAAGAATACTTAATATAGATATAATAAACTAATAATCATAAATTTTATATTAAAATAATTTAAATATAAATAAGCTTAAAAAAGCAAAATCAATTTTTCGAAAGATTTATCTCAATTTTTATCGAATCCTTCCCGTAAAGATATAATAACCCTTTTACCCAAAACGACTTGTCGATATCTAACATTATTACAAAGATATTATTATTGCTATAAATAGAAAAGTATACAAATCATATAGAATATTTACAAAAACTATTACAACAAAAACAATATTACAATATACTCAAAATCATCTTGTAATTAATTAAAAAATGTTTTTTTTACTATATTCTTAATATTAGTTTTAATTACTTAAAAAATACTAAAAGGATTTTGTATAATTTAAAGCTTTAAATCACAAAGTATAAAGTTTTTACAAATACCCTTATTTTTATTGAAAATAATAATAATTATATAGCAAATACTTATAAAAAACTTAAAAAACTACTAAATATTTTATACAAAATATTAAAACAAAAAGAAGATTTATATACTACTAAAAATAAAAAATAATGATTTTGTATAATATATTACAAATATATACCAATAAGATTTAGCTTTTTTACAATATATAATTTATTTTTAATTATCTAATAAAGAATAATAATCTTTAAAATAATAAAAGAAATATATTATTTAATAACAACTTTATAAAATGATTATATTATATATACTTTATACAATACTAATACTTTAAATACAATTTAAAATCAATTATATAACAATTAAGCTTATTACTATTTAAAAGAACTTATTCCTTTTTTCCCAATTTATAGAAATACTAATAAAATGTTTAATACAAAAAATATATTATATATAAAATAAAAGAATAATAAAATAAATAATATAATATATATTATATACAAAAAACTAAAATATAAAGTTTATAACATTTTATTAATTAGTAATAAATATATTAGAATAAATTAAATAAAGAAAAATAATAGAAGAAAAAAATAGAACAATAAATATAAAGTATTCGTATAATTTAAGGTTAAAGAATTAAAAGTAGTTTTGATATAATAGAAATCCCAAAAGTTTTTGCCTAAAGTTATACTTTTAAGAAAAGTTTAATGAAAAAGGTATATAAAAAAAAAGAAGTTTTAATCCTTATTATTTACTAAAAGTTTTTTCTTCTTTTTTGAATCAATATATATATTAATAATAGTATTGCATAATCTATGTCGGCTAATCTTCAACTAGATCAAATCGATTATGAATTTATTATTATTATTACTACTATTATAAATAAGCTTTAAATAAATTAAGAATTATAATAATAATAAATAATTTATACAAAAAAGATTTATAAATAAAAAATAATCAGATTATTTATTAAAGGAATATAATAAAACAATTTTAAAGAATAATTATTAAAAAATAAATAAAATTCTAAAAAGCTAATTTTTATAAAATTAATAAAGATCTCTTAATAGCTTTATAAAACCTTAAAATAAAAAAAATTAAATTGAAAATGTATAATAACTTTTTAAAAAAAATTAATATAATTATACTAAGAATATATATAAAGAAACTAGAATTCTAAGTTTTTTTATATAATAAAAAAATACTAAAGATTTTTTTAAGATATAATAAATGTGAATAGATATAATAAACAACAAATTATATAATATAATTATATTTAATATTTATAAAATAAAATAAAGAATTATAAATAAAAACAAAAATGACAATTAGTAAATCATTAATATACAATCGCTTTATATTAAAAAAAACAGCAAAATAGTTTATAAAAATAAATCTTTTATTATAATATATATTAATATTAAATTTGTTTAATAATAAAATTTAAAAATATAAAGATAATTAAACAAAAACTTTACAATATTTATTTAAACTATATAAATAACAAATTACAAATTATTATAAAAAAAAGCAATAGTTTAAATATTAATAATATTATCAATTTTATTAATAAAATTATACTACTATAAATTAATAAAGGAAATATAATATATAAAAAAACTAATCTTAATATAATACAAATTAATAAAAATCACAAAGTTTATAGTAATAGATTTTAAAACCTTAATTTGTTAAAATCGGGATAACTTTTTATTTATTATATTTTTTTTATAATAAATTTAAAAAACTAAGATAATAATAATGATTATATTTATATACAAATTTTAATATTTGATTAAGATATTAATTAACTAATTAATTTTATTAGCAATATTAATAAGTATTTTTTTATAAATTTAAACCCCAAAATCTATAACAAAAATAATAAAGTCCTAAAAATTATTAAAAGAATAATTAAGATTATTAAGCTTTACTATATATTTATTAATATTTTAAAATGTAAATTAGATTATCTTTATATATTTAATAAAGATCTAAAAAAGATTAAATTATATTTATAATAAAAAAGTAATAATACTTATATTCAAATAAATGGATTTGCTTTAATAATATTAAAAATATTTATTATTAATATAAATATAAGTTAAAATAAACTTTATAATCAAATTATAAAAATATTTAATATAATATTTTCGAATAAATATTATTGTAAATACTTTTAAATAAGTAGAAATTTTGTTTTATATATTAATATTTTTCTTTAAAAGTATAACAAAAAAAAAAGGAATTTAAAGATTATAAAAAAGAAAAAATAAAAGAGAAGAATATAAGAAAAGAAAGGATTTAAATATAAAAAGATAAATAAAATAAATTTACAAAATATATAAAATAAATAAATATAAATAAAATTAAATTACAATATAATATTATATAGTTATAATTACTTTAAATAATATATAAAAGTAATAAAGCAATAAAAATAACAATAAAAGTTATTATAATAATTAATAAATAAAGATTTCAGGTTTTTTTTAAAAAAGAAAAAGAAATATAAATTAATTTATATTATTATATAAAACATTTTATTAATAAAAATTGTTTTTATTAATATAGATATTATAAGTTTAATATAATTAATATAATAGTATTTTATTATAAACATTTCGGATATTTTTTAAGGAATTATAAGTTGTTTTCTTTTATTTTTCCTAAATAACTTTTATTGTATATACTAATAATGTATTGTATAGTCTACATAGTTTAGCTATAAATAGATCAAATCGATTATGAATTTACTACTACTATAGAATAATATGAAATATAATAAATAAGATCTATAATTAATTGATTAAATTAAAAGAATAAAAGAGTTACTCTCTTTTGTATAAGATTTATATACTCGATTTGGGATAAAGAAAGGAGCCTAGGCCTAATTAGGTTAAGCCTTTATTAGGTTCTAGCTCTAACACAGTACAGTTGCTGACTACTTTTAACATTTATTATTAGTTTTTATATATCTTTATTAAATTCTTTTTTATATATTATCTCTTTCTAATATATTATTAGAATATATATATTCTGCTTTATTTTTTTTAAAATAAAATTTTATATTCAATAATTTAAATAACTTTTAATAAATATTATAGTATTATATAGTATATATAATATTATACAATTGTTTTATATAAATCAAATAGATATTAAAGTATATATTATAAGAAAGTCAAAACGAGATATATATATCCTAATAGCATATTAGAAAGGGCATTGTAAAAGGAAACATTAATAAAAACATATAAGAACTAATAATAAATACAATATAAAAAGTTTAGGAGTAAGTTAAGTATATAGTAAAACAATTGATTGTTGTACTAAGTTTAGGATTTCATCGAGCATATATTCATTGAACTAAATATCACATGACTATAAACTAAACTAAACTAAGAACACCTCAAACATGCACTTTTCCTACAATATTAAAAGATTAAATTAGAGTTTTCAAATTAAAAAAACGTTTCGGGTTGAAAAATCCGTATAATGTATTATAAATATAATTATAGAATCTTTTAATATTAATTACTAAAAGTAATATTAAAGATTATATATATAATTATATTATAATAATCAGTTTAATAATACAAATTATTGAAAGATTTAATAAAAATTGAAATCATTTTGCTTTTTAATAAACTTTAATATATTAAAGAATATATAAAGAATATTTTTAAACTTATAAAACTTAAAACAAAATTTATAAAATTCTAATTCAAATAAAAAACTTTAAAAATATAATTTAAAATATTAAAAAATGTCTTTAAAAAAATATTATTAATAATATTAAAGAATTATACAAAATTATTAATTAATATAAAATAAATTTTAATTTAAAGTTTTTAATTTACAAAGTTAATCATGTTTTTATTAAAAATATTATTAAGAGATTATACTTTAAAGTATTAAATAGATTTATTATTATTAAAATTTTAATTTAAAACTTTTTAAAAGATTAATATAATTTAATATTTTAAATTAAAAATATTTTTAATATTTTTAATATTTCTTCAAATATTAATAAAGTTATAATTAAGATTTCTCAAGTTTATTAAAATTCTATTAAATATATTTTATATAATATTTATATTTACTATTTAACTTTAAGTTTTTTATATAGATTTAAAAATTAATAAAAATTATTATAATATTTCAAAAAAAAAAAGTTTTTATATTATTTTTAGAAATTTATTATATTAATCTTTTGTATATTGAAAAGCTTTAAAAGAATTATTATATAAAAACTAACTTAAATGATTTTTATTAATAATATATTTAGTTTATAATATAATAAAGTAATTTTTAAATAATTGATTATAAATTCAATTATCAGTTTTATTTATAAAATAAAATCTACATTTATATAAAATCTTAAAGTTATTATAATTATAATAAATATACAAAAAATATTTAATATATTATTTAAACAAAATTTAATATATTATTTAAACAAAATTTAATATATTATTTAAACAAAATTTAATATCTTATTTAAACAAAATTTAATATATTATTTAAAAAAAAATTACAATTTATTTTTAATTATTCTAATTATTCTAATCATTCTAATCATTCTAATCATTCTAATCATTCTAATCATTCTAATCATTCTAATCATNCTAATCATTCTAATCATTCTAATCATTCTAATCATCCTAATCATTCTAATCATTCTAATCATTCTAATCATCCTAATCATTCTAATCATTCTAATCATTCTAATCATTATATATCGCAGAGCGATTGTTGGTGCAGGAACCACCCACCATAAATGCATATAAGTAGCCACTTCTCTAGCTACTCTTCATTCTACATATCTTATACACAACAACTCACTCTTTATATTGTTTATCGTAACAGCGATGCTCTGCATACAAGAAAAGTGTGAAGTGGGATAAACGGCACTCGGCCAAATTATTGGTCTGAAATACAAACAACAATCGAGTGCGAAGAGAGAGCTACTGCAAAAGCGCGATCAGAATTCCACACTCTACCTGAAACACCAATGCTTGATCATCTGACGATGATAGCCTTGGATTTGGAAATCCCTATAACCAATGTGTTGTGGGATATAAAGGCCTATTCGGCAAGGAATCAGCTATGCCACACCGATATAGTCATGATGGTTAGAGAAGGGGACTGGTGTCAATTAGCCGAAAGAACACAGGCTGACTATGAGGCTGTTGAATCATTGCTTCCTGATGATCATAAAGATTGGGCAGCTCCTTTGAAATCCGGTATCAAGCATTTCCAAGACATATATTTTGCAAGCATAGAAATCAGGCGTACAGATCATTACACAAGGGCGTTTAGAATTACCGGCTACACTTTGAATACAAAAGTTGCGGATGCTAGGGTAGCAAAATTAGAGGCTATGAATGTAGAGGCTTGAGAAAAGAGGCTTCGAAAAGAAGCTTACAAGCAGACCAAACTTGAGAAGAAGCAAGCATCAAGGGAGAGACGGGTAACTAGTAGAGGGGCGAGTAGCACCACTACTGTAATGAGATACAGGGATTCAGGTCTTGAAGATATGGATGTTGATATGAAGCTTGGTGGAGGATTCCTGGATGATCTTGCCAGATCCGATATATAGCTTACCAGGCGATAAAACTATGATCTGAAAGGTCGAAGTATAGGTTGCGTTGTGGGGCTTAAAATGATGGTGTTTTTTGGTTGATAGTGGATGAGATCAAGAGTTGGGGGGAAGGGGATTCGGAGATTCTGTCAAGCAATTGATGGTGAGCTTTTATTTTGATCTCATCTTGTGTTGGGCAGAGGATGCAAACTGGAATGAAGACTTGGAGTGGTGTAACAATCTTCAGGCTCCAGTGGTAACTTCAATTCAAGATAATTTTGAGCAGTGGAACTCTAAGGTAATGGATAATCTGAGAACAAAAATTGAGGGTTTGAAAGCATTCTGAAATTTTTTTGACCATCTTGTTTATTATTGTGAGGAGGAACTTTCGAGTTATCTTCGCCCCTGGAATAGCCGAGCCGATTGAGGAGTCACACCATGTCTTGGAGTATACATTAACCAGGAATTACAGCATTGTCTTAATGATAGGAATATTAAATCATACAACAGTATCTTCTCGATTGAATTGAATCGATGATAAAGGTGTATAATAGTTCTACTATCTATCTACTGCTTACCAACTGTACATAAGGTTATACTACAACTGAAGGGAAACACTAACAAAATTCACTGCTGTGTCTTCATTGCTTTTCTTTACTATTACTCATCCAAGTGTAGGTAAGTTATGCTTGTAATTAGAGTATATTTAAGCTTCTCACATAGCTAGAGAATGCTTATAGATTATGAAGGTCTATTATGGAAGAAAAGAGTCCATCAATGAGCACTATGTATTTAGATCGTCAATTGTAAGAGTAAAGAACAAAAATCGAATTGAATTCTAGATCTAGGAAAAAAAGGCTTGTTATCTAATAATCGATACACATATCTATACATATCTATACAGATCAATATAAATAATATATCATCTCAACCAAGGTCCATGACATCAAGCTTCTAGAAATCCACTATGATCCCCCAGGATCTTTGATTCCTTTAACTCTACATGAAAGAAGTCTCTCTGATATGTTACCTAGACACTCTTCATCCTAGACCTGATTCACTCACCTTTGCTGATCTCGTTGCCTCAACTATATAGCTGTTATCCCCAAGCCCAGTCCTTAGCTCAATCATCTGATTCGTCAATTAACCTAGACTTACTGCTTACAAAAGCCTTTTACCTTCTTTTCCTTTTACTATTCCCTTTCTTTCTCCTGTACAACCTACAAGCTAAAATCAAAGACCAACCACATATTGAATTATATCACAGACACCAACAGACACCATCAGTCAGTGTACAAGTAAGTATCAACCATTTTTATATCATCCTTTCATTCTCGCCTGTCAACACTCGGACCTCTTATGTTATTCCAAACTAATGCCGCCGCTGTATAATCCAGAAATGACTTCAACAAAAAGCGGCAACAATAGATGGGGAATTGGTCCCCCTAGCGACCGATCAAGCTCACCACAAAGTCTTTATTCAAAGAATTCACTATCATCCAATTCTTCCACCGCTCGATTGTGCCCTACAGCACAAATAAGTTTCTTGTCCTTAAATCCTTTGGCACCACCTTTTGAACTTCCTACAGGAGTTTCAAACTTCTCCAATCCACCTTCAACTCCATCTATTTCACCACCTTCTTCACCCGATCTTTCAGATAGATCGCCACCTGGTCATCTACAACAGGTGATAGCTTGTGAAAATCACATCTTAGCAACAACAAACAATTGGAACTCACATCAGAACATGGCACCACTCAATTTGCCCACTGGTCAACCAGCTCCAAATGCTTTTCAAACCAGCAACAATATTCATGGCTTTCCACCATCCCTTTCAAGTCTTCAGAATACAAGTCAAGATTCAGCAAACTCTAATGATTCTTTCAGAACACAAGTTCCTCTTCCATGGAATCTTCCTTCAGAGTATGAGAATAATGGTGCTGTTGCAATTCCTGATCCAAGTCCATTTGCTGACCCACCACCACCTTTTGCTACACCTGACTTCAATAATGGTCATGGTCGCGCCCAATTTCCATCATTTGATCACCAAAATGCTAACATGAATGGTGCTCCTGTTGGAGGCTTTGGTCAAGAGAATGGTTTCCATATGCCAAGTCAGCAACATTATCAGCAAGATTACCAACAGAACAATTTCGCCATGGGTACGAATGGTATGAATGGTATGAATCTGAACGGCATGAATGGATTCAACGGAGTTAACAATGCATTTCAACCCCCACCACCACATTACAACAGTCAGATCGGAGGTCCTCAAAATCCTCAGATCGGCAACGGTCATATTGGAAACCAGCAACATCAGAATCAACTCAGCTTCAACGGTCATGGTGGTGCACCAGCTCAGCCTAACTTCCCTTATCAGAATATGGGAATGCGACCACAGTTACCACAGATTGCAACACAATTCCCACAAAATCCTTACGCTCCGCAGTATAATCAAACATACTCTGCACCAGCAATGGGTATGAACACGCATCAGCTTTACAATGGTGGCAGCGCCAATCATAATTATCGTGGTCCAAATTCTACTGCTGGTTCAACTTCAAATATGGCTTCGAACCTGAACTTTGGTAGCCTCAGCCTTGGTCCAAGTCCAAATGGTAACGGCCCGACCGGTAATCATCATAATGGTTACGGCTCTGGAAATCTTAATAACAACCCTGCCGCTACGGCTCGCAACGCACCATACAGTTCTCTTCCATCTGTTGGCAATATCTATCATCCACTTCCACCAAAGCCGCAATTTAATCCGCAAAAATCTCACACCTCCAATAAACCCGATCTTGGTCACCACGCTTACGCAGCCATCAACGGCAATCCTCAACCTGCGGTTCATACTCCTCAGCAGAAAAATCAAGTTTTGCAAAGTCAAGAAGGTGCGCAAAGTCAACAAAGCAGCAATAGCGTCAAATCGCCTGAGTCCTCTAACGAAATCCCGGTTTCTGCCACCGCTTCTGAGCCCAGAGTCAACTTTACTCCCATGCTTAGATCCAGCCGCGGAAAATCCATTACTGCTTCTGTAGACCGTGCTCAGCACGTCAACGACTGGGTTCAAAATACGCCAACTCGTGGAAGTTTATCGCGCGACAACTCAGTCACAAGTGAAGTCATCATTGACAATACTCCGAAAATGTTGGACTTTCCTACAGAATCCGCTGCTCGCGAGGCCAATCGTTCCACACCAAGTGCTACTGGTTTTACTCCACGCCCTATGGCTGTCAACCCATTTGGTCCCATGAATTCACTTGTTCCATTCAGTCCCAACTCTCGTTTTGGAGCTGGTAATGGTATGAGTCCCTTGCTTCGTCAATTGACAAGAAATGGCACAACTGTCCCAACGCCAGAAGAAGCCACTGACATGACATTCATGCCTTTTGAGGAGTACTGCCGCAATGCCAAGCCAGTTCAATGGGGTGTTATGAGAATCAAGAATTTAAGTTGATGCTGCAGATCTTATCAGTTAAATGCTAATGCATTCACAGATTCCATACGGTGTCACTCGACAAGAGATCCTTGCTTTTCTCGGCCGCAATGCGAGAATTGCCGTGGCTAATGACCATGAGCCCATTCATATTATCATGGAGCGGGTCACCAGTAAGACACTTGACTGCTACGTCGAGTTTGTCAGCTTTTCCGAGGCTGCCAACGCTGTTCAACGTTTCGATCTCAACCGCCTCGGTGGTAGAGGTGGACGCCTTGGCCAACGACATGTCGAAGTTGAGTTATCCTGCCAGGAGGAATTAATGTCGCAATTGTTCCCAAAGGCCAAGAATGTGAAGTGGCGCGGTGCCAATCCAGAGATCATTCCACGAGACCCAGATGACATTTACAACTCTGGCTTCCAGGGTTTCGTAAGCCGAGAAGAACTTGTCATGCTGGTAAAGCATGTCGAGTCCCCACAGCGTGTGAGTGTTTTCGAGCTTTACAGAGTGTTTGCGAATTTTACTGACACTTTCTAGTCTCCCTTCTCTAAGGACTGTCCCCAGAGACCATTCGAGTGCCTTGTCAGTACCTTAATCAAGTTCCCATGGGCAATGGTTGATAACGTTACTTGTCTTGATCGCGAGTTGTTGTATAAGGCAACAATCCAATTGCTTGCATTGCTTGTTGAGCGCGTCGAGAACAACGACGATCCCCTCAATCTCAATTCCCAGTTGTTGAAGCGAGTCTGGCGCACTGCTCTCAAGTGTCAAGGCTTCAGTCCCTGCATGAAGGACAATATTGTCTTCAAGATGAATATTGACCCTACAATTGCACTTGAACTCGGCGTTCCTCCGCAAGCTGATCTTTGGAGCTATGTATGGACCATTGGACCAAGAAAGGATGTTGCGTACGACCTTGTTCAAGTAAGTATCCGAAGTTACCATGATTAAGTGAGAACAATGACTAACAAACAATAGTACTATGTCAAGCTCATCCAGGATGCCACCGCCGATAAGAGACAGCTCACATTGGCCGAAAAGTCAGCAGCCAAGGCTGCAGAGGTTCCCCGTGCTCCTAACCTCTTCGGAAATTTGGACAAGTTAATCGACTACACTGACTGTATGAATCTGACTCTTGCTCAGCTTGCTGTGAAGGAGTGGGCTGGATTTGAACAGGCCATTCGTACAGCTCTAACTCCAGCTTTGGAGGCAGGTCCATCAAATTGATAGATTAATGCCTACCTAGCCCTAGCAGTTGAAAGATCCCTCGTCCTGATTTCCCATACAACTTTGCGACTTGTTCTTATTTTTCGGACATATTTTGTCGACCGTTCAAGCATTTCATGAATCCTCGTCAGGCAACCCCTTGATATTTGGATAGTTTCGTTCATCGAATCTTTCTAACAATCATAACCACCGGACTTGAATCTTCTCGAAATCTTCCATTGTTCATATTTCCCTTTTTCCATATTACATCTGTCAACCACCAATTTGATGATTCATGAAGCCATTCTCGGAATCATTGAAGTACCGTCATATCATTGAAGGAACAGCATTGTTAATATTTTTTTTTCTATCGACACTCTGAAGGATCTTACTATCGAGAAAGATTCGGGTATGTAGGTTTACCTGCACTGCCCAAATTCTTGCTTGACTTGTTCTTGCATTCATTTCTCATGATGATAGCTTTTCGATACCTTACAGACAGACATACGTATTATTTGATTTACGATAATTTGATTAAAATACTCGATTTTTGAGGTATTATGATGAGATTGGGTCAATTTCTCTTCCTTTGGTTGCTTCGTTTCTTGAGGTCATTTTAATGACATCTTGATTGTTTGCAGCTTTGTAGTTGTCCATATTCAGGTAGCAAAAAATCCAGTACTTTAAGTTTAATGATGATGTGCAATTGTCAAATGTCAATTGTCAATGATGAATGTGATATTTTGATAATGTGAATAACATGAAATACATCTAGATAGTTGGATTATCATCTGAAGTAATTTAGAGGAGAGTATGAATATGAATAGTAATAAGAAGAGAATTCTCAATATGTAACTCGAGTATGGGTTTTGGATGACTTTGGATGAAAGAGAGAGAGAGAGAGAGAGAGGGAGAGAAAGGAAAGAAGAATTAAAAATGAGGTTTATGTCTCGGAACATTCTCGGCCACTAAATCTCTAAGCTCCTTCGCTACATCACCCAATGATCTCTCGATCCATTCACCCCTCCCTCTCCCCCCTTCCAAGCAAAACCCTCACCCCTCATCACATGTTATCTGAGGGGAGACACATATACAATACAAGCAAAAATGTATCTACCCCAATCATTCATCAGCAAGAAAAATTTGATAATAAACAAACTTGCTGTTCCTACAGATGAATACGATGATCTATCACCAAAAGGATCCGTAGATGAAGGAATCCGGGAATTGATCAATGAGATAAATTATCTGGAGGGATGTGTCACGACTAGTAGTTGCGCTGGGAGGGTGAGCGTATTTTTGGAGGGGAAGAAGAGCTCTGAGAATGAGATTAAAACTCAGGCTCAGGATGAATCCGGAGTGGATTATGTTCCGGATGTGAGAGCTGAGAAGAACGCTGGGTTTGGAGGAAAGGGAGGAGGTGGGAAATGGTTATATGTTTCTCATGATGCGATCGATGAGGAGGTATTGGGTAAGCGGGAAGCTGAAGGGACTCTTTGTGAGTTGTTGGGTATGAGGGTTAATGATGGTGATACTGCATCTACTCTTGCCGAGAGTAAAAAAAGGGATCTGCGACATATACATTTCAAATTTGAGCCGATGGTATGTTAGGTATTTTATTCTAACCTTAAATTTTCGAGACTAACTTTTGAGAAGATTCTTCATGTCCTCACAGCATCCTTAGAGCAAGCTCAAAAAGTCCTTTCCGCTGCTTTGCAAGCCGGTTTCCGGGAAAGCGGTGCATTAAACCTGATCTCTACTACCTCAGAGCCAGCAACACCTATGGTAGGGATAAGATGTATGGGTTTGACGCTCGAATCATTGGTTGGTGTGTATCACGAGGAAATATATCAGGGGGTCTGTCTCGTTGATGATGAACAACTGGGTACATTGATGAGAATCTCAAACGAGAGATTTGAGGAGAACACCAAACGGATTGAGAGATTTAGAGTGTTACTAAGCGAGGCAATGAATCCTGTGGAGAAGAAGAGGGTTGGGGAAAATGGAGAAGATTGGGAGGATCCTCAAGTTAGGAAGGAGAGGAAACGAGCGGAGGGATTGAGAAGAGCTCAGGAATTGAAGCAAGCGAAGGAGAGGAGTGCAAAATTAGTGAGTCAGGACCCCGAGGGGTTCCCATTAGACCAAACACCGGTAGATTATAGTGGAATCAAAACCTGATGCACCTAACACAGCACATCATTTGGAAACAAAATATTTTAGCTTCCATGCCATGCATTATTTCTGTTACACGTATTCTATACACAGTGGACCGACTCGTAGACATCTTCGTTGATCTCTTTCCCTTATCTGATCCCTCATTTCATAATCATTGCCTCGCTCCTTCCCTTATCTCACAAAGAGCCCTTCCCCAACCTATCTAACAATCCCCTCCACCCACTTCCCCTCCAATCTCCTCACCTCCCGTCTAAAAGCCTCCACCTCCTTATAACAATCCAACGGCCTCCTATCATTATCCCTCAAACACCTAACCACCTCACTCTTTGCCTTCTCAACCCCCTCATCCAACTCCTGCACCTTCTTCCTCTGCTCTAGCTTTTTCCTTAACCCCTCCACATCCTTCTGCACCGCATTTCTACCCAATTGTCTCAAGCTATCACCTGCAGATTTCTCTTCAGAAGAGGATGACGAATCTTCGGTAGAGAGCTTGGCGGTAAGTTCTTCGAAGTCTTTAGAGGCGCGCTCTTGGAGTTTCTTCAGTTCGCTGGCGACGCGGGCTTGGATGTGGAGTTCGAGGGTTTTGGCGCGGGTGGAATCGGACTATTGGGATTTGAATTAGGACCCTTTCCATTTCACTACTAGATAATTTGAAGTTGGATCAAAAACACATACCTCAGAACTCGACTGCAAAGAATCAATAAGTTGTTCCGAGAACCGTACAGGCGTTTCACTACATCCCGAGATTCACATTAGCATATTTAAAGCTTCCCTTCCCTTTCCAAATAAAACAGAACCAGCTAGAAAGATAGAGGAGGAGAATTACCTAGCCCATACTTGCACCTTGGGAGGTTCCTCAGGTTTCGAAGCGCCAGATCCCATATTGACTGGTGGAGGAAGAGGAAGAGTCAATTGCTTGAATACTTGAATTATATAAAATTGTGACCTCACGAGCTTGGAAGTTCAGGTTCGCCGAAAAATGGGAGGGATTTTGGCCTTGTAGCCTTATATCGGTGGTTTGTTTATCCATGGACCGACCAAGTTGACCGATTGTCCTTTTTATTAAGGCTGAGGTGTAGGTGGCTCAAGTGGCTCAGGTGGCTCAGGTGGCTGGTAATCATCTCCCAACAACCAAAAAGAAAGACGATATTCATGAACCAATTTAAGCTTCACTCACCTACATTTACATCATCTCTTCATTGACCTGGGTAAGCTCAGTAGTAGTAGGTAGGTAGTGTAAAGGATCATAAATGTTAATTCAAGTAAAGATCTGATATGACCCGATTAACCACTTGGTGAGTGGACTCAGTTCAGTTCATCTCACCTAATAGACAGACATTATTATTCTCTTCATATCTTCAAGTTACCCAGATTTTGTAAGATTTCATGAATGAGGTTTCGAAACGGATGGGCATTTCTGTTTGATAGGGAGATGAGCTTGGCGCTTCCTGCTTTTTGCTGTTGGGGTTTGGTACGTAGTATTGCTTAGAGCGGGCCGCGGGCGAGCTTTGATTCTTAATTACTACCTAGAGAGGCACGTTTACTTGGAAGTCGGGGGGTTACATCGAGACTTGAGTATACTAGGTATTCAAAGATTCCTAAAGGACCGTTCGCATCAAATTGAAATGGTCAAGGATTTTCCTACAGTTGCTCTTCTCCTGTTCGCCTGTTCGCTTGTTCGCTTATCAGCCTTACCTTACTTGGCCATGGGGAGAACTTCTTCCATCGAAATAGTCAAGGGGGTTTTTACTGTACGACTGAGGATGAATAGATTTTAGATTTACCCAATGGTACTTGCTGTACTCTGTCGCCAGTACCCAAGGAGTGGTTCGAAAGGAACGTAGCCCCGGCCCCTTTTACTGATCAGGTTAGAAGGCTTCAAGGCTTGAATCTGGTTTGATATTCTTGACACTGAACAGCCTGATGCATGAACCGAATTACGGTTGATGACGGCCTGGTGTTAAGTAAAGTACATGGCATATCTCAAACACCTTTAGCCATTCTATCTAAGAACCAAGCCTACAAGCAAGTTGTCACCGATATGTCACGGACAAACGGACAAAAAGAACTCACAAACATCAAACTTGGTGATAACCAATCGCTTTCGCATCAGAGGTTAAGGTTCATTTGAAGTCTTCCCCTTGAATTGTTTCGTGTTTCGTCTTGGCTATTCGTCTTTTCTTTTACTACCTACCGTAGATCTATCGTGAATCGTGATAAATCTGACCACCCATCGTTTTCCATTTGTTGTTACCCCTGATATAAACCCCTGAGTGGATCACAGACAATGATGCATGCAGCAACCATTATTAGGTTTCAAAACATTGGAAGCAATTATTATTGGATGGAGGATACAAAAGGATTGCTGTTGGTTCATTTACTTTTTTCTGCTTGATCTCCTTCTTTTTCTATTAACCAATAACTCTGTCATTACTGATCAGCCACAATCAATTTGAAGATCAAAACAAAAGCACAAACCTCTTGAACATTCCTTCCATTTGCATATATGATGTTCACTATGGACCATGACTAGAATCTAGAATGCTTACTAGGTATATTATTCATTAAGTGACAAAGCCCATTTGCGGTCCCATTCCGAACCACCCAAGAGTTCAAGACTGAATTCAAGGCCATGATGGATTTAACTGACATGATACGCTGTGGTTATCTCATTTTGTCTTTAAAAGAAAGATGATGATGACTGACTTAGAGATTGGACGCGGATAGACGCGGACCGCGTAACTCTTTACTAGGAATGAGAATGACAATAATAAATGTAATTCAAATTTATCGATACGTTAATACGGGATTTAAAGAAATACAGTTATCGCTCAAGTAAACAAGTTAGATTTATATCCAATAATTTATAGACCCACTTATTAACTTATCCACTTAATCCACTTTAATCCACTTAATCCACTTATATAACCATGGTAACTTTTTCCTAAGACCCCACTAATATTAAAATAATACATAAATATAACCAAAAATATAAAAATATACATACAATTATATACTTTTCATAAAAAGTCCCCGGAGACTACTATACCGGCCGGCCGGTTACTCTAGTACTACTAAATTCTTTTGATTCTTCAAATCCATTCATTCTCTCCATTCCATTCCATTCCCATTCACACTTCATACTTCACACTCCTACACTCTTTATCTTTCTTTGTCACAACAAAATCAAAAAACTTCACATTCGTTTCTATTCTTTGATTCATTCGTTTATATCAAGAATAAAGGAACTTTTGCAGCATGTCACTCATCGAAAATTACATTACTTTGTTTCCTGATCAAGAACAATCAAAGAACAATCAAAGAACAACCAAGCGATAGAGCGACACAATAGAAAACAATTTAACAATAAGACTCGAGTTTTATTGTTAAGTTAACATCCATCCCCCTCATAGAAGGTCTCCTTCGAATCTCGAATCCTATAGCATACATACATAGCATGCAATAGCTGCATAGACCTCACGACCATCTATCAAACCCCCCGATATTATTTACCAATCGACCAACCAAAGCAACCAACAGTTCGCATATAGATTTACATAGAAGTACTTCTACATAGTTTCAGACAATAACCAATAACCAAAAAGCATTCTTACATTCTTACATTCTTTTCTTAAATTTATATTGAGATGGAGTCGCTCCATCTTCTGCGCAGAGTCGCAGCCGAAGCAACCAGTGCAACCACCACCACAAGTTTACAACATGCAACCACAACAGAAGCAGCTGCTACACCTAGCAATACTATAGGAATGTACGCCACAAAATTGAATGGAGTCAATCAAGATATCAACGACGATTTACGAGATATTTTATGGTGGTGCTTAGGAATCATGACATTGATCATTCTTATCTTCAGAATAATGCATAGAGCGCAGTCACATCTACGACATATGACAGGCATGAACAGTAACGCGAATCAACAAAAATATTTCCAGAAGAACAGATCAAGTTGGTGGAAAGTCAAGAAGCATTTGTTATATGCCCCGTTATGGAATAAGCGTCACAACAGAGAGTTCAGGTTGTCGTCGGCTGTTAATATGGGAACCCTTCCTTCAAGATGGCATGCCCTACTCTTGATCGTTTACCTGTCGATGAACATCGCCTATACCTTGGTTCTGGATTACAGCAGAGAGAATAAGTATGCTATCGTAGCTGAGTTGAGAGGAAGATCTGGGGTTCTCGCTGTGTGTAACATGATCGCACTTATTATCCTTGCGGGACGCAACAACCTCCTCATTGGATGGCTTCAAATCAGTTTCGATACCTACAACTTATTGCATCGATGGATGGGAAGGATTGTCGTGTTGGAGGCTCTTGTACATACGTCATGTTGGGCATATGTACAATACGCGGATACAGGTTTCTCCGGTGTCTGGCACAAACTTTGGCATGATCCATTCTGCTCCTATGGAATGATGGGTACCGTTGCCTTCGTCCTTATCCTTCTCACATCTCCATCCCCAGTTCGTCACGCCTTCTACGAAACATTCCTCAACCTTCACATCATCTTCGCCGCCGTCGCCATCGCCGGGGTTTGGATTCATTGTGACATCCCTAGTCTTCCCCAAAAGCCTTACATCCGCGCCGTCGCCTTTCTCTGGGTTGCTGATCGCGTCTTCAGAATGGTTCGCCTTCTCTGGTGCAACTACAGTAATAGAAATTGGACCACCGCCTCCATCGAAGCCATGCCCGGAGATGCCTGCCGTGTCACCATGCACTTGCCTAAGAAACTCGACGTCGGGCCAGGCTCCCACGCCTATCTTCGCTTTGCCAAACTCAATTTCTGGGAATCACATCCTTTCTCCATTGCTTGGGTTTCTCATCGCTCAAAGTTCTCACCAGAACTTCCACTCAACGAGAAGAAAATTGTTTTAGAAGGACAAGCAACCGATATCAGTTTTGTCATCCATGCACAAACTGGTCTGACCCGTCGTCTCTTTGACGCAGCTAAACTCGCCAGTCCACGTGTTCTACAACTCAAAGCTGCATTTGAAGGACCATACGCTGGTCACCATTCCCTCGATTCCTACGGCCACGTCGTTCTCTTCGCTGGTTCATCCGGAATTACCCATCAAATCCCCTACGTTAAACACCTTATCCAAGGCTTCAACGACGGTACCATCGCTACCAAAAAGGTCCTTCTCGTTTGGATCATCCGTGACGTCGAACATCTCGAATGGGTACGACCTTGGATGGATGAAATCTTGTGCATGCCAGGACGTCGCGACATCCTCACCATCAAGTTATTCGTCACGAAACCCAAGAATCCCAGGGAGATTCATTCTCCAAGTGCGACGGTGCAAATGTTGCCCGGTAGACCGGATATCAATTTGTTGTTACAGTCGGAGGTTAGGGAACAAGTGGGCGCCATGTGCGTTACTGTTTGTGGACCAGGAGCCTTACAGGATAGTATCCGAGAAGCCGTGAGAGAAGTCCAGGAAGATGGGGTAGTGGATTTTATCGAGGAGAGTTTTACTTGGTAATGTGGAGAGTGATCTAATCCATCGGGATCCATTCCCACACACACGTTTGAAATTATCCGGAAGAACGATCTGAAGAGAGGATCTAATCACAGAACCCAAGAGCATGGCGTGGCGTATCAAGTCGTGCAGAGCAAATGGATGGTCATCCTTTTCTTCTTCGATTTTCGGACACAATAACCATTTTTTTTTTTGGCGCATATAGAGCTTTGTATTATATTACCGAACCAGACCACAGGCTGCATTTGTATATAGACCATATGATGAACCATATGATGATTGGATGAGAGAAAGAGAGTGAGTGAGGAAGACAGGGGATCCAATTGGAGAATGAGATGAGATGAGACGAGATGAGATTCGCTTTTAGCGGGAGTTGGGAGAATTCAGAGCATAAGGGACTTGACAAGGTACTAAGGGATATGATAGGACAAGTTAGTTAGTCGGTTGTCGATAGGATAGTTGTTTTTAATTAAATTATTTGAACTACTTGTAATTGTTGTGTTGTGTTTTGTATGTGTTTGATGTGTAATGATATGATTTCGATGCTGTGTTGTTTGTGATATTGTGATGCTGATGCTGTGACATGATGCTAATGGTACAATATGTTCTGGTAGCGTTCCGAATGAGATATGATTCGTTCGTTCTTCTCTATTGTTAAATCCCTGGATGTTCTTTTCATCTATATATATATATATGTATCTAGTATACGCTCATATGCATGCAATACGATAATGGAATGACGAAAAGGGAATACATAGAGTATATCTTCAATATTTCGAGCTATGGGTCATGGAAGTGCAGTTTGCTGGAAATTATATTTTTATTTATTTCTTAACAATAACGTTATATAAAATAGATCTTTAATATAAAATTATTAATTAGAGTATACTTTTTCTATTGAATTAAATAAACAAAATAATAATAATAATAATAATAATAATAATAATAATAATAATAATAATAATAATAAT
>NGKJ01000102.1:80043-106896 GCA_002162495.1 Myriosclerotinia curreyana | reverse complement strand
TAATAATAATAATAATAATAATAATAATAATAATAATAATAATAATAATAATAAAATAAATTGTATATGATTTTTTTTAACATATATATTTCTAAAATAGACTTATTAATTTATATAGTATTATTAACCGGGACCTCCGATTGCCTCTTTAAAGCATTACTTTACTTTAATTGGTCAAATTTCAACTCAAGAATTCCCCCTCGCCCCGCAATCAACTCACCCTCTTTTTGTTGATTGATTGATTGATTGATTGATTGATTGATATATTCTATGACTCAATTCTTTATTTTCTTCAACAAATTCTATAAAATATCATCTCATCTATTTCGTTTGATTTACTCTTTATACCTTCAACTTATTATACCTACTTTGAATTTGAATTATCACAAAGATTGCTTCCTTCCTTCAATTTGCTATTTCAAAAAGTAGAACGAAACAAACAAACAAACAAACAAACAAACAAACATAACCCCGCGATTTCATCAAAATGCCCATGTAAGTTATTTTATTGTTGATACCAATGACAATGAGTCAAACTTCTCGAAATCTGAAATCTGAAATACAATATTAATATCAATTTTATCATCATAGGCTTCAGGATCCCTCGACCAAATACAAGAGATTTCCTCCAATTCAATTGCCTGATAGACAATGGCCATCAAAAACTCTCGACAAACCTCCAAGATGGCTCAGCACAGATTTACGAGATGGCAACCAAAGTTTAGTTGATCCTATGGATGGTGAACAAAAGTGGAAATACTTTAAGATGTTGATCGAGCTTGGTTATAAGGAGATTGAGGTTTCATTCCCATCTGCTTCGCAAACAGATTTCGATTTCACCAGACGCCTTGTCGAAACCCCTGGCGCTGTACCGGATGATGTCTGGCTCCAAGTTCTCTCTCCATGTCGTGAGGAGTTCATGAAGCGAACTGTCGATTCTCTTAAGGGCGCCAAGAAGGCTATTTTACATATCTACCTTGCTACCAGCGAGTGCTTCCAGAGAATTGTGTTTGGTTTGAGTGAGGAAGAGGGTTTGGCATTGGCAGTGAGGTGTGCGAAATACGCTCGTTCTATTACAAAAGATGATCCCGAACATGCCGGTACGGAATGGGCTTTCGAGTTCAGCCCTGAAACCTTTTCCGATAGCAGACCGGAGTATGTGATTCAAGTATGCGAGGCAGTCAAGGAGGCTTGGGGCCCTACCGAAGAAAATCCAATCATTTTCAATCTCCCAGCTACAGTCGAAATGTCAACCCCAAATGTCTACGCGGATCAAATCGAATACTTCTGCAGAAATATTACCGAGAGGGAAAAGATTTGCGTCAGTTTACATCCACACAACGATCGAGGATGTGCCGTTGCAGCTGCGGAGTTGGCTCAGATGGCTGGTGCGGATAGAGTTGAGGGATGTTTATTTGGAAACGGAGAGAGAACAGGAAATGTGGATTTGGTTACTTTGGCTTTGAATCTTTACACTCAAGGCATCAATCCTAAAATTGATTTCTCGGATCTTGAGCGGGTTATTGATGTTGTGGAAATCAGCAACAAGATTCCGGTTCACCCGAGAGCACCTTATGGTGGCTCCTTGGTCGTATGTGCCTTCAGTGGTTCTCACCAGGATGCAATCAAGAAGGGTTTCCAACTTCGAAAGAAGGGAGATCATGGAGACGACAACCGTTGGGAAGTGCCATATCTTCCTCTCGATCCTCAAGATATTGGCCGTACTTACGAAGCTGTCATTCGTGTCAACTCACAGAGTGGTAAGGGTGGAGCTGCTTGGATTATCTTACGAAATCTTGAGCTTGATCTTCCCAGAGGATTACAAGTTGCCTTCAGTAAAGTGGTTCAGAAGCGTGCCGATGAGCTCAGCCGCGAACTCCTTTCACGCGAAATCCAAGATTTGTTTGAGCAGACCTACTTCCTCAAACATAATCCAAGATTCAGCCTTGTCGATTACTCTATCAGTACTGATAGAAGTGAGTCACCTGCGCCACCCGCTCCAGGTAAGACACAAGATACGACGAATTTGAAGCGTCGATTCGAAGGTGTTGTCTCGGTCGATGGACAGGAACATGAATTGAAGGGATTAGGAAATGGACCAATTTCTAGTTTGGCCAATGCTTTGCAGACTTTAGGAATTGATCTTGAGGTGGCAGATTATAAGGAGCATGCAGTTGGTGCAGGAAGCAACGTCAAGGCTGCGTCTTATATTGAATGCACAGCTACGGGATCTAAGCAGAAGGTTTGGGGTGTTGGAATTCACGAGGATGTGGTTCAGTCTTCTTTGATTGCTCTCTTGAGTGCAGCTTCAAACGTAAGTACTTTCTATCGTTCGTATTTATTTCATTTTGAATAACTCTAACATTGCTATAGTTCATGGAAAGCAGACCTGCAACACCATTACTCTTGAAGGGTAAGCATGGATTTAGCACCAGCCGTGACGTCAATCTCGATAAATCAGCAAAGGAGAATAGTGGTCTTGCAATCCCTAAACCTACCTCAACATCAAAGACTGGACCAGATGCAGTGAGTGTTTTGGAGGAAAAAGTTAATGGATCATAAATTGTAATTTTTTCTTTTCTTCTTAATTTCGTAGCCAAAGTGAGGGGTAGGTTTTAGCGCGCCTTGCCTTATTCGGGATGAGGTTTGATTTGGCATTGATGACAATTTGGGGGGGAGGGGGAGGAGGAGGAGGGAGGAAGGGGTGAGGGGGGATATATCAACTGGAAAAGCGATCAAAAATGCATTTGAAATTCATTAAAAATTGGTAAAATTATGAACATTAAGATACCTAACTAGGAGATTTTCTTCTATTATTCTATTATACTCTTTTATATACTCTTTAAATGAGTATTCATCTATATTATATTATATTATATTATATGTTATGTGAGATTGATTGTAAAAGATCACGTGAATTACTAAATTATAATATTAACCGAACCAATGACAAACTCAATTGTGGGGGGCACAGCTCTCATTTATGATGATCTCCTTGTATTGATTTTGAACATCCAAAAAAAATCTCTCTTATTGACAATGACAAGAACAAGAACAAGAACAAGTTGATTCTTTTTACATTCATTTTACTTCAATAATTACATAAGGTCAAGATCAAAAGACTACCACCTACCTACCTACCTTACCTACCTTACCTACAATACAAAGATCAAGAGAGAGATTTATCAAGATCTTTAAGAAAATAGAAAATAATAACAACAACTTTTTCTTTCTTAAAGCCACTACCTAGAGACAGACAGAGTCTGGAAGCCTAGTAACCGGTACCGGTAAAGAATTGGTCCAAGCCTTACCTTGCCTTGCCTTGTCTCAATATTATCAACATCAACATCAACATCAACATCAACATCAACATCGCTTTCTTCAAACAACCGCAAATTCCAAATTCCAACTGCGATCAACAAATCCCTCTAGTTGATTTCCTTCAACCACCTCGTCGCACATCAAGAAGCAAATAATATTGTTAAGAGATAGGAATAACTCTTCAACTCTTACACAACAATATAAAAATATTCACAAATACCTTTAAATACTTGGGAAAATTGTAAAAGATGGACGTTGGTTCTGTCTTGCTCAATTCCTTGGCGGCAGGTCAGTAACTTCCCCTCCAATCACCAAATATTTGTCTCAAAAGGTGAACAGACCTTTGGAATCTTATGATATTAACTATTAATAGATAATGCTACTCGTATTGCTGCCGAACAGCAGCTCACCCAAGCTGCTGAAGCCAACTTCGTGAGTTCCCCCACACAGCCTTGACCGTACTATCTATCCATGAGCTTCCATGACATTCTCTTACTAACTTTTTTTCTTCTTCAATATAGTCAGAGTATCTCGTCACACTCGTGGGACAATTAGCAAATGAGGAAGCACAAGGCCCCGTTCGAGCTGCTGCTGGTATCGCCCTTAAGAACGCCTTCACAGCTCGCGAATATGCTCTGCAACGGGAATTACAAGATAAATGGCTACGTGTTGATCCAGATACTAGGAAGCGCGTGAAGGACTTAACACTCCAAGCTTTATCCTCAAACAATAGTCAAGCTGGTCAAACCGCTGCGCAAGTTATTTCCTCGATAGCAGCCATCGAACTTCCTAGGGATCAATGGCCAGAACTTATGCCCGCTTTGGTGCGAAATGTGGGAGAGGGTACCGATCATCTTAAGCAGGCTTCTTTGACTACTCTCGGATTCATCTGCGAAACTCAGGATACCGAATTGAGACAGAGCCTCGTACAACATTCCAATGCTATCTTGACAGCAGTCGTTCAAGGTGCCCGAAAGGAAGAACCAAATTTGGAGGTCCGATTAGCAGCTATTGATGCTCTTGGTAACTCATTGGAGTTTGTGGATAGCAACTTTAAGAATGAGGGTGAACGAAATTATATCATGCAGGTCATCTGCGAGGCCACACAAGCTACCGATTCCAGGATACAACAAGGCGCTTTTGGATGTCTCAACAGAATCATGTCGTTGTATTACGACTTGATGCGCTTTTACATGGAGAAGGCCCTTTTCGGACTTACGATTATGGGAATGAAGAGCGAAGAGGAAGATGTGGCCAAGCTTGCTGTTGAATTCTGGAGCACAGTTTGCGAAGAGGAGATTGCTATTGAAGATGAGAATGCCCAGGTAAGATTCTGATACCTCGGACCAAACAAAGGGTCTGCTAACGATGCAATAGATTGAAGACATTTCCATGTTGCGACCATTTTACAATTTCAGCAAGGTTGCCACTAATGAGGTCGTACCTGTTCTTTTGATGCTTTTGACAAAGCAGGATGAGGAAGCTGCCGATGACGAATATAACATCTCCCGTGCCTCATACCAATGTTTACAACTTTACGCACAAGCAGTTGGTGGATTAATCATTCAACCTGTTTTGAGTTTCGTTGAACAAAAGCTTCGTGGAGAGGATTGGCATGATCGTGATGCTGCTGTCTCCGCTTTCGGTGCCATTATGGAAGGACCAGATGAGAAGACACTTGAGCCAATCGTCAAGCAAGCACTTCCAGTTATTATCAGCATGATGGAGGATAAATCCATTCACGTCAAAGACTCGGCTGCTTATGCTCTTGGTCGTATTACTGAAGCTTGCTCAGAGGCTATCGATCCAGCCAATCACTTGCCAAAGCTGATCGCATCCTTGTTCGAAGGTCTTATCAGCAGTCCTAAGATGGCAGGTTCATGCTGTTGGGCTTTGATGAACCTTGCTGAGCGTTTCTCCGGAGATATTGGTTGCCAGGAAAACCCTATCTCACCTCACTTCAACGAGAGCATCTCAAGACTCCTACAAGTTACCGAGAGACCCGATGCCGACAACGCATTGAGAACGGCTGCATATGAAGTTCTCAACACTTTCGTCATGAATGCTGCCAATGATAGCCTTGCATCTGTCGGTCAACTCTCTGATATTATCATCAAGAGATTAGAGAACACTTTACCTCTCCAATCTCAAGTGGTCAGTGTCGAGGATAGAATCACTTTTGAGGAGATGCAAGTCAGCTTGTGCACTGTCTTGTTAGCCATCATTCAACGTCTCGAGAAGGAAGTTACTCCTCAAGCTGACAGAATCATGACTGTCCTACTTCAGATTCTCAATGCTTCTGCACCTAAATCGAGTGTTCCTGATGCTGTCTTCGCCACTGTCAGCAGTTTGGCTAATGCTCTTGAGGAAGGTTTCGCCAACTACATGGAGGCATTCGCTCCCTTCCTTTACAATGCTCTTGGTAACCAGGAAGAGCCAAGTTTGTGCTCCATGGCTATTGGTCTCGTCAGTGATATCACTCGCTCAATGGGTCCACCATGCCAACCATATTGTGACACATTTATGAATTATCTACTGAACAATTTGAGGGTATGTTTGTATAATATATTAAGTTTTCAATCCCCCGATCAGATATTTGTGGAGGGAATCATTTCAAATCTAACATATGCACAGAGTACAGCACTTGCCAACCAATTCAAGCCTGCCATTCTTCAATGTTTCGGAGATATCGCAGGTGCTATTGGTGGCCACTTCGAGACTTACTTGTCTGTTGTCGCTCAAGTCCTTCAACAAGCAGCAGGTGTCCAAGCTAGCCCTGACGGATCTTATGAAATGTTCGATTATGTCATCTCCTTGAGAGAGGGCATCATGGATGCATGGGGTGGTATCATTGGTGCCATGAAGATGGATAATAAGAGCAAGTCATTGGATTGAAGTTATGAAGCTATCTTGCTAATTCAATGCAGATGATCAATTACGCCCATACGTCGAGTCAATCTTTGGCCTTCTCAACACGATCTGGAACGACCAACACCGAAGTGATGCTCTCATGAGATCAGCTATGGGTGTCATTGGGTATGTGCTCACTGTTATCCTTCTTTCCCTTACCTATGCTAACAGACTTAGTGATCTTGCTGATGCTTTCCCCAACGGCGAGTATACCGCATTCTACCGTGCCGAATGGCTCATGGCGATGATCAAGGAGACCAAGTCAAACAGAGAATTCCAAATAAGAACCATCGATACTGCACGTTGGGCTCGTGAGCAAGTCAAGCGTCAAACTGGTGGTGTCACTGGAACTATTCAAACTTGATCGGACTTTTTATCGATCCAAGGCGTCCTTTACAACTTTTAATGTCCGTTCCTAGGGTCGGCGCATGAATCACCGATAGAGCTCAACGAATGTCGATCTTATTCTTTTTCTTACGATTTTTCTTTTTTTGCAACGACTGGTCAATTAAAGAGGGGTATTGTCCTCGACCTACGTTGATTTGCTTGTTCCATCACCCTTTTTTTACAGCATCGAATCCACAGAACCTGTCTTGTTCATTCCTTCGTCTATTCATAATCGAAAGGTCTCTCTTCCACAATCACATTTACCTCTACCAAAGGCGGAAAAATCATATCACCCGATATGAAAGAGGAGAAACTTTTGATTTCCCATTTCAATTTATTTAGCACCAACAGCACAATAGCACTATCTACACATAACTTTGTACAAATAGATCCTCTTATCCCCCCTTATCTCGCGCCAATACCCTTTACACCACCACGTTTCTGTCGAGCGCTTTTTCTGCTGGTTTTGAGCGAAGAATGCATGCCGGGTTATCGATTTTCTTTGAGGTTTCTGATGGATGATGATATTGATGATGGGATGGATGATAAGAAGAGATATGACGTGGCTGGGGAGATGGATCAATTGTTTTCACCGAAAAATCTTGTATTTGGAGTGGGAGGATGGGTGGTTGGATTGATGGGTAAAGGGAATGGATGGATGCCGGACGCAATGAACGGACGCAATGGTAGGACGGGAGAGGAAGGAAGGGGGAGTTTTATAAACATGTAAAGCTTTGACAATGATCGACCGATTTGGGTCCTTTGTCTTAGCGGTGAGCTTTTGACCATCATCATAATAAGAGGAAATATGCAGAAGGCATGCCCGGGGTTGGGTTTGGGTATATGGGATGGTGGAGGAAGAGGTGGGAATCAAGTGATTCGAAGAATGGGTATTCACCAATGAGTTAAGTTGTTTAATGACTACTTCTCTCGATACTGAAGTGAATAGATAGATAGATACCTAGGTCAGACGGGCGAAGTCGCCGACTTGACATTAATGGATTTATCTGCAATATTTTGAATGTGCATGGGTTGTGCATGTGGTGTGTGACTGTGGTGTGTTATGGGCTGTTGGGTAAATTTCTTGTGCAAAATGAATTCAAGGGATCCGAAATGTACCTTGGTCTACGAGAAAGATGTATTATACAAGTATTGCCCGTCCACCTGATGCAGCCCGCTAGCGAAGTAATCGATTGATGGTATGTGGGAGGCGGGGGTGGAAGTGGGTTGATAAGGAAGGCTAATGTTGCCGCAGAGGCGTATGAACAGTATACGACTACGATGGCATCACCAATAGCAACAACCCAAAAACCAAGAAAGGTCGAGCTGAGTCAAAAGTAACGGTGGTAGCAATTCATTACAAGACATGATCGAATTGATAATTTAACTTTCTACTCTATCTATCTACTACTTAATTACTCGATTACTTGGTCACATGGTGCATGAGTCCTGCTCGCCTTCCTCATCTTCTTCCTCACTGCTTCTCCTTTGTGTTGAATTGCTTACCCCCTGATGAATGCTACGCGCACACGCGCACACTCTTTGTTTTTGTTGGGGATGATGCGGGTGAGAAGGCGGTGGAGGCGAAGAGAGGAGAGGGATGGGGGAGAGTGGGGGGTAGGAGAGGGGAAGAAATTGATTGTCTGCTTGCTTCCTGCTTGTTGGTTTTGGTATATGAGGACTGGGAATAGGATGGGGGCTGCCGTGGATTGCTGGGGAGTTCAACGCTCGATTCTTTTACCCTTTCTGGCTGTGGCGATGTCATTTAAAGTGGTTTCATACCCGGTTTAATCTGCGGGGTGGGAGGTGGTCTTTTCTCGCACATTCTGTTTATATCCGCAGGTGCTGGCTTGAGATGGGATGGTCGCGGAGTTGTTGTTTCGTGAAATATTTTTCTTAACAATCTCGACACAAGATTTAACACCCACCAGAAAAACCCGCAGAAGCACCCTGAAGCACTTCTATTTAGTTTTCTTGTCGATTGAATGGTAATTCTACTGCGAAGATGTAAGTGTTTAGTATTTCTTCCTTGCACGTCTCAGGTGAAGGGAATTGGAATCGAGGGTGCCAAATTCAAGGAGAGAGAAATAAGCATTTTTTACCTGGGTCGGGATACTGTGACGCAGAAATATATGACTCAGGGTCGTTTCTTTCAGACTGAGATACTGTTCGTTACCTCTATTGATAGATTATAAAACGGCCGAATATCCATACCCTGCGTTCCCGTTCCCGTTCTCGATATTGCACTAGGCACAATGCTTCGGATTGGTGCGGTTGGAGGAAATGCTGCTGGAGCTGATTAGCTTAGTGAAATTCGTCTACACGGAGATGCTGCTGCTATCACGCAAGCAAATAATGTGGCCAAGTCAAATCTCAGACGCACCTCTGCGTTAGGATTGTTGGAGAGTTTGTAGGGTGTAGAGGGTTGAAGTGATGGATCTCCGGTGAGATGGTATTGGCTGGTGAATGGCTAGTGCATTGAGGGGTTCTCAGAAGGCTTCAATGCGCTTTAAGGTGTGTGCGGGGATATGGTAGCTGCTGTTATTGAGAGAAGATTGGGTCTAGAAATTGTGATTTGAGATGGGGGAAGGTGGGTAGCGACCATCTTGGTGAAGGTAGGGGAGGAAGCACTAACACTATCAATGGAGCAAGGGAGAAGTTTATCGACCTTAAAACTGGAAGAAAGATCCCCACGGAATTTGATAGCTTGTCACAGTCATTTGCGGATACCAAGCTTTGACTTTCAGGATTGTAGGTCGAAGTCTGTTGAGTTGAGGATTGGTAGCGTTAGAGGGATGGAGGGTAGGAGATATGTAGTTGATTTCGAGAACTTCATAATTTATCGGAAAGCTGGACTACACCAGTCTCTATTGACTTCGAGAATTGTGACAAGAATGCTCGAATATACCAAGTTTGCCTCTACTTGAAATTATGCGTCTCTGACCAGCGCAACGCTCCGAATATTTCCTAATCGCCAAGTTGATGTCTAAATAGACTCTGCGGGGGCCTTTGAAGTCTGAGAACGGGAGGTGATATTGATCAGGAACTCAGATAGGTCAGACAGTTTGCCTTTGGTCTTGATCTGCCATCTGTTTCTCTGTCCTATCTTCCTTCGGGAGTGTATGGATGGGAACCTTCGCAAAGATGATGAGGAGCTGTGACAGTGAAATGAGGAAGGACGCTGGAGTGGCTCAGTCAGTTAGCGTCGATTATCGCATGTGCTCTGCATGGAGGTGTTTTGGGCACCTATTAGGCGCTCAACTTCTGCCATTGGGAATGATATCCGATGCTGATTTGTGCCACTGATGTATAGTATATAGCCATGTGACTGTAAAATTGCTGCATCGGTTACCTGTCTCGTTCCTTGGAACATCGGATTCATGGCGAGCCAACTTCTTAATATCTTTTAATCGATCGTCCGGAGTGACCACTGACTTTGGATTCTATGTGTTTACTCGATTGTATAGCCATCAAGACATAAGAATTCACCAGCGAGAGCAACAGGCTAAATTAAAAACCATGCATAAGCCTCTGCGACAGCAAATTTGTATCATGCGTCTCAGAATTTTTTTTTTTTGCACGGGTACGAATGATGTTAGAATTACGGCGACTGGGTATCATGGATTCATCGTAGACTAATACTTTTAGATCGCTCATCATGCCGATTCCTACAAATATCAACCTCACGAGCGTGACATCTCAGAAGCATTTCGATACCTGCAAGCTCTGTAGCTACATAGTTCCGGATCGACAAAATATTAAAGTAGGCATGATAAAAGTCGATTATGAGACTATTGATCTCCTCCCGGACTTTCCAAAATCAAAGAATTTAGGAAAAGAAGGTTGCGGGTTATGTTTGTTCGGCAGCTCTTCCCATGGGAAGAATGGGGTGTGGCGCCATTAGGGAAATAGATCCGTTATAGGAAGATCTTCTTTCGTTGCCATGGAACAGCAAGGTAAAGCTACACGATTCGTCACTCTTTGCCTCTGATACCAGCGCCACAAGCTTAGTAAATCCTGATAATGTAACAGTGACTAGTCTGAATTTTCAGTTCGGGCCATTCAGCAACATAATTTTGGAAGATGGAAACACGCCTTATGAAGAGATAGGTCAAGTTGTAGGATTCAAAGTATTTCACAGTCTGACCATACAAGTACCATTATTCTTTACTTAGCAGTGGTCACGAAGAGCTGACGAAAGTAGATATGAATACAGGTCGCCCCCGAAGACGCCTAGCGAGTCCCTCGGCGTTTTGCTCCTTGAATATTGACCTGATTCAACTATGGGTCTCGGAATACGACAAAGGTCATCTAAATTGTTGATCTGATCACTCTATCATAATGGCTTCTTACTCGCCTAATAGACGTTGGTTTAAAATATGCTGAAGATCGGATTAGTGAGAGAGCTACAATGCATAAGGGTTTATGGTTCTGCCAAGATTGATATATATGCATAAGTACGACTGATATCTTGCATACTGATTTTACCATATTCCACTTGTGGTTACTAATACGTCACGTAGAATATCCGCAACATCTGCACACTCACCCAGGCTTTCTTCTTCGAGACTTATCTGCCATCCCGACAGTACGAGTATGCTATGGTACCAAAGACGACTACACCGAGGAAATTGGCTTTATACTTGCAAATCAGAATGACTAGGAATCTGGTATCTGGATCATACGTTTCTGCAAGAACAAATTATGCTACGAGTGTATCAAAAATTCCATAACATCCACTAGCTCTCCTATTCAATCTTGACCCCTCAATATGTTTTTCTATCAAATGTTCCAGAGGATTCAAAGTGTTAGGTATGTTATTTTTCAATAGAGAATGATGCAGTGCGGTGATGATTTTGACGGAATATGGTCAAGTGGGAGCTGCTTAGTGTGGATGGAATGGAGATGCGGGTTGCGCGCTAATAGAAAGGTAAAATATTACCTTATAGTCGAAAATAGCTCAATCAGCATTTAGATAGTCACTCTCACACTTCAGATCTTCTCAGTCATCCAGATAATGGTTAATTTTGTCTGTCATTCCCACGAATAAGACCCATTATTCCCTCTCAAATCTAGATATCAAATGTCTACGCCCTGGTAATCCACCATCATCTTTGTAGGTCTTCTTTTGATTATTGGGATAACCTTTGAGTCCAATGCTTTGCCTTAGCTACTCAAAAAATGATTCGTTCTCTCCCTAACAGCTTCCAGGTTGGTTTCTCTTAGATGTAAGAATAACCTTTGAAACTGTGTTTCTCTCATGCTACACAGAGACATGGGATTCCTCTCAAATTCGGCAGACAAAGACTTAGAGCCTGGCGATCCCACTTCCAACTCTGTACGTATCTGAATCGTTTAGATGCCTTCGAATCATCTTTGTGCTCTACCTACACGAAGACCTGGCATTACCTCCCCCTTTTAGATGCAAGAAATTCAATGTCCGATCACTCATCCTCATAGTTGTAGATCTTCTATCAGCAGCTCATAAACTTTGAGCCCCCCTTGTACTCTTGCGCGTTTTCCATACTTGGATATTAGATACCTGATGCCTGATATCCCTCTTCAAGCTTCCAAAATCTACTCTAATTTAGTCAGATAGTCCTTGAGCCCTCTTTGCACCCTACCTACGCAATGAAAACTGTGCAGTTGCTCACATTTGCACTGCTGCTCACCTTTAGATCACATATAGCTAACATCAATATTTATTGGAATATTGGCAGCAGCAAATTTATTGCTTGCGACTAGGTAATGAATGTTGTTTTGACTTCACTAGTAATACTACAATATCCACCAAGAGCGCCTCGGGGTATCTAAAGTTGAGAGATCATCTGATTGTTGTTACTAGACTTAAGTATTCAAGAGTCCAACATTTCAATACCACCAAAGCCCTGTCACCTATCAAATCACCTCGAAAGATCCTTCGTTCCATCCATAAACCTTCTCAATCGATTTGCAAACATCATCAACTTCCACCCCTCAATTTCTGAATTATGGGGCCGACGGAATGTAATAGAGTTCTTCGTACCCACATCCTCTGTGGGGAAGAAAGTGAAAACTGATCCGAACTTTGACATAACAGAGAACTTCAAGTTGGCCATTGTAGTCTTAAACGCAGCCCAGCTTACTGAACCACGAGATTCAGACTTTGAGAAAATGGTGCAGAAAACCTGCGCGGTAGATTTGTTGACTTTGAATACCTGTGGCGGCTCGGGCTTTTCCACTTGTATGGGCTCTGTTGTTTTGTGAGTAAGATTGTAAGGAGAGGAATCTGTACGTCTAGTCCTGTCCTTTTGTCTTCGCTGCTGAATAAGCATATCCGGTGCCAAGGCCTCATGGGTTGGATCTTCGAAGGTTTTGGGAGGATTATTTCCCATTTGCATGACCTTGTTCTTCTGCTGTGCACAGTGGACTTGGATCTGCGAGACGCATTCTTCAACAAGATCCTGATATAGGAATCCAGTCTTCGTGCCCATTCGTTCCGCAATGAATTGATCTAGAGCACGAATAGCACCTTCTGATAGAGTACTGAGTTGTCTGATAAGAATGAATTCTCCAACTTCTCGTGGAACCATAGCTTTAGATCGAAAATCATGAACATGACGAAGGTTATTAATACGCATACTCTTAAAGACAAAAATACAATCTCCGGGTCCATCATTAACACCCTCTTTGTATTTGCTGTCATTGAGTTGATGATTTTCCGCCCGAGCTTGATGATGAGGCTGTAATTTCCCCACACAAAATATAATATTCGCTTAAAAATGGAAATTCTTGGCACGCACAACTGAGCGACGAGGTCCTTCAATCCACGACGACGAGTTTGATTACATAGGAAAGTCAAATCTTTACAATTGTACGTATAACATCAAAAAAAATCAAAAAAAATCAAACGCCTGGGAAGATTCTGCCACGCCAATACCTTGAATTGCTGACTGACGATTTTCGCACACTACAGAACAATCCCCAATCCTTCCTCATTCTTCAATACCTCCCCTCACTTTTCGACGAAGGTCAGACTATCTAAGCAATCATGGATATGGAAAAGTTGAAGAGAATGCAGGCCAGAGGTGGTGTAAGAACTGGTGAGTCTAATCTCGGTGAAAATCGTAGGGTACTACTCGGATGGTAGAAGAGTTGAAGAGCTTGAGTTCTCAGATCTTGAAAGTTGGAGGGGCTCGCTGGTTGCACTATGCAGTTTTTTCTCGATATTTGAACAATCAAATGCTAACATGTTGCCCGAAGGGTATGTGACAGAACTTTCTTATCCTCTCACCTGCGATATTACATCTGCAAATACGATCTCGAATTTTATGATTGAGGGAAGCGCATAGCGGGGTAGCATCGGCATGCTAACAATTCAACAGTGGAAAGGGTACACCAAGAAGAAAGGTTAAGAACGTTCACAAGAGCACCGGAATGGACGACAAGAAGCTACAAACCTCCCTCAAGAAGCTTAATGTTCAACCTATCCAAGCTATCGAAGAAGTAAACATGTTCAAGTCTGACGGAAATGTTATCCACTTCGCAGCACCAAAGGGTACTGCCACCTCACAATACGAGCTACTGGATATCATACTAATTTCCTAATCAATAGTTCACGCTGCTGTTCCATCTAACACCTTCGCCATTTACGGTAACGGTGAAGACAAAGAGCTCACCGAGCTCGTTCCAGGTATCCTCAACCAACTCGGCCCAGATTCCCTCGCCTCCCTCCGCAAGCTCGCCGAGAGCTACCAATCGATGCAAAAGGCTGAAGGTGGTGAAGACAAGAAGGATGATGATGAGGATGACGACGATATCCCTGATTTGGTCGAAGGAGAGAACTTTGAGGATAAGGTCGAATAAATTTTCCAAGCATAAGGCACGATCAATTAGGAATGATATTAGAGAACCGGCGAAAGCGCTGATGTGAGGATCAACAAATTCCCCATCCGGGTTATATCACGGGATCTCGCTGCATGAATATAAAAATTTCATGTAGTCAGAAGGTTACTTAACTGTACAAAACCATACTACACATTAGGTCCTTCTATATGACATTACTTTTCTTATGCGATCGAAGACGCACAAATTCTGGTGTGTTCAATCAGGCGATGACACGATCTCAACTCTTTCCGGAAAATAGGTCACAGCAAAGCATACCAATTTTTGAAGTGAATGGCGGCTGAAAACAGGTGATGCTTTACGATCACACAACCTCTAGTATTTCCAATCAGTGTTTGGGCTGAATTGAGCGACGTTTGCCATACTGCGTTCCCACAACGAAAAATGATACTACTCTTTGAGATCTTATGCCGGGTAATTACTGCAAAAGCACGTGGGATTATGTTCTAAGTGCCTAGCCGTTTTTTCCATGCAAGTTGTAGATTCTGTAAGGGCTCAAAATTTCGAATTTGATCTAGCATTTTGTTACTCAAAAACCCCTAATTGCACAGTCATGCTTTCCTTTCCAGCCCATTCTTCTGCGCCAGCATTGTCTCAATACATTCTCCTCATATCGCACAATCTCTTGTTACTACTCCATATCATCAACATCTGCAATCTTCCTACCCCACTCCCTATTCATATCTGCATCCTTCTAATCTTCACTAGGTTTCCCATTATTCCCAGGTTTATCTTCCTCTCCCATCTTTCCCACACTTTCCACACTTTCGTTGCCTGCTGGAGCCTTGCTTGCATGTATTACTCTCATACCTTTACTTTCTGTGCCTGCTGAATCCTTCTCCTCATGTTTTTTACTCTTGACTTCCACTTCTTCATCTTTCTTGCCCTCCACCACTCTGTCATCCCTCTTCCTTCCCCTCACGCCACTCCTCAACTCCCCAACCCTTTCGCGCCAAGTCGTCTCTCTCATTCCCCTCCCAATCTTCCTCTCCGCTCCCTCTTCCGCCCTACTTTCCTCCTCGCCATCTCTTTTCAAACCCTCAAAACATGTGACCATCTTCACCGCACCCCCTTCACACAATCCAGCTCCAGCCTCAACCCCAGCAAACCTCTTCATCAACTCCCCATGCTTATCTGCCACATCCTTTTCTCTTTGCTTAGCACGCTCTTCCATTTTGCGTAGTTGGTAGGTATTGTTTAGTCCAATTATCAGAGAGAAAGCTGTGAAGGTCACGTGAAGGGTGTGGTGGAATTTGGGGAGGTTTGTGGGGAGGTTGAGGCGGCGCAAAGACATTTTGTTGGTTTGGTAAGTTGCGGATGAATGGATGAATGGATGGTGGGAAGTGTGAATGCGTAGTTGATGGGGATGAATCATTGGGTGGGGAATTTAGGAAGAGAAGGGGTAGTGTGGTGGTGGAGTGTTTATATAAGGGAGATGATTATATGTCAGCAAACATCTTTTTCATCTTTTCATTATTGGTTCAGGACGTTGGATATCCGCAGCTCGTACACAGAATTTTTCTTTCTTTCTTTCACTCCTCTTTGGCTGTGCTCACTGTCTCGCTGTCATAGATATTGATACAGCTCTCACCCTCGAAGATTGATATAGAGTTTTATAACGTGCGGATGAATGGAAGGAGGTATTTCACAAACAACTCTTTCTTGTTGAGTGATTAAAATGAACAGTTTCGAATTACATACATAATGCTTCTTTACTTTCTCTTCTTTAGCTTGTTGTCACCACATTCCAAAGTCTGCTCCCATCTACTTCCTTCATTTATCTTTGTGGTAATCTAGCAAACGCCGCAGGCGCCCCTCTTCCCCGCGCCTTTCTCCTATTCCAAAATACAAGAGTTCTTTTATTCATTCGGCTCGTTATTGCCCTTGTTTGTAGACTAGCCCCATCCACATCCACTCTACTTCAAATCTTTTAGAAAGCACAGCAGACATCCCCTCACCCCCTATTTTTCCGCCCCTTCCTCATAGATCACTCGGCGCGCACTTCATGTGGCGGTACCGGAGTGCCTTCAAGCTTATCATTACCATTCACACGCACAATCGAATCGAATCGAAACAAATCCGCCATCATACGAGTACTTTACCCAGGAAATATCTTAGGATCAAGTTTGAGCCAACTAAATTTCAGCTTAGCTCTCTAAAAGACGTCGTTCAAGTTGCCATGGACCCACTGAACATTCTAAGAACATTTTAAGCTATCAAATTTTTGAATGCCGAAGGACTAGTTAGTCTGTTGGGTCTTGGTCTTTTGAGACTTCTTCAAAGATTGAAACTTTTTGAGAGACTAAATTCATTTAAAAAGGAAATTGTTTGAAACCTGAGAACGATAGAGAGCATCAAACCCATGTGACAGAGCATGCATTGATCAGTACGGATAGAAACTTTTCGGTTTACTGGAACTTCTCAAATTGAACTGCAGTACGTAATATGGATGCTCTGAATACAAGAGCCAAAAAGATGCAGATGGTAGAGATAGAGCCTACATATTCTCTATTTTCTTCGTTTCTATCGACTTTTGATTGTTGGAGTTTGAGTTGCGTGATATGCGCAGTGAGTGTTTTGAATCCGGTATCTCTTTTCTTCTTATTCTTGGGCGTTTCTTAAGGGACTTTCGGGATTGGGAGGAAACTAGTTTGGGGGAGGCGGCGTATCTTATGGGATTTGGGGATTTGGAAACGGGTCTCGAATGAGGTCGACGTGTCTCTGGAATTTCCGGGACTGGGAAAGGTTTTGCCTGTAGACTGCGTATCGGCTGGTAGAATGAATGTGTAGTAAACGGCCAATCAAGACTGACGAAATGGTTTCATATCTTGCATCTCGCTACTGAGCACATGCAAAAATTCGATAGTGCTGTAAGCCTCGGACCTGAACTACTATCAATGGTTCTTTGCTTTCCCCGTTACCAACTTCAACGCATTCTCCTTCCAGCCTGCAGCTCCTCCATGTGAATCGACAAACTCTCTTACGCCAACCTCTTCATAATCAAAATTCCTTCTTCGTCCAATCAAAGCGGCATTTCTCGTACTCGGTATCCGTAGCCATTCCTTTTCCACCTCCCATCCACATCCTTCAGCAAGTCCTGCAACCCATGCAACAAGGGATGCGTAAGCCGATGGTGTGCCTTCAGATCCTTTGGGTGGTGGTGCTCTATATCTTGCACCACTAAGAGCATGACTACAGCATGGAATCATCATAAATGGAGATTGAGAGATGTTCGCAAGGATAGGTGTCCACGGAGTCAGCTCATCGGCGTGATTTGAGATAATAAATGTTCCCTTTGGAAATCTTCCGTCATGAATATTAGGCCCGGAAGTTTGATTTTCATTTGATTCCGAATATAGAATCGAAGGTATCAAGACAAGTTCTTCTAACTTCTCTCGAGTTTTTGACCCAAATACGCTCCATGATTTCCGTTCTCTAGCATCAAATCCCCATCCTTTATACCCTTCTTCGGATAAAATATGAACAAGCAGACCATTCCCACAGCCAATATCAACGTAACCTGGGAATTTGGCATCTCTATAAGTGTCGGCCCAAAGCTCAATGAGAAATGCTGCGATATTTAAATCCTCAAAGACATGCTTTTCAGGATCTGTGACTTCAGCCCAATTTTCAATCAAAGTCTTTGCATACTTGGCCTTGAGACGAGCATACGTGTTTTGAACAGTAGCTTGAGGTATGATGGTATCATGATGAACCTTCTTGACATATCCAGCGGCAGTCCCTTGTCCGTGCTTGTACAGAGCTGCTAATAAGTGTTCAGCCGTTCTCTCAAGTTTTTGGGTGCGAGGTTCGGAGTCGAAGAATGAATAGTGTATTGCAACCCTTCCATCTTGAGTCTTAGGATTGAAAGTATGCTGGAAAGCAATTCCATAAACTTTAGGGTGATAAAATGGTGACTCGTTAGGAGATGATATATGAGGGAGATATATGACCAAAGATTGAACTTCCCCAGTATCTATAGTATGGCGATAGAAAAGACAAGTTTGATCTAGTGGCTTATCCTTTAAAATGTTTCTTGGTATCATGGTCCTTACCATAATTTTCTGTAGAGTGTAGTTACGAAAATGAATGATTCTCGCTGGAATTGTGATATCATTCTGGAAATTCTCATTAAACTGCCGTTCTAAAGAAATGTCGGCTCGAAACAGGTGGTTAGAGTTAATGTTTGGATTTCGTATCAAGTTCAACATGACTTGTGAGAAGATCTCTGGTGGAAATGAGCATCTATGCTGAAGTAAAGGCGTCCAAATATGACCATTATTTTCGGTGATATCTTCAAGTATCGGCGGATACCCAGGAGGATACGGGTCTGGACTGAATGCAACCTTTATAGGAGTCATGGTCACTGTTGATGATATACTTGCAGTTGGCTATACATGTGGTATGAGCAAAAAAATCATACACTAATAATGAGTCCTACAGGAAGCGACGCGAATATTGAGGATAGATCACGTGATGATAATTCAAGAGCCTTCACGTTATCCTACCTCTAAGCAGTCAACGATCTAATTGAAGAAGATACTACCTAGGTAGTTATAATTAAATTGATGAATGCATTCACACTCTATACACTTCTTCCATTGACAGTGTTTTAACTTTACAGAAGATCTTCGTGAATTATCTATCGTATTTGACAAGATGCTGTTGATGACAAGGCTGACAAGGCTGACAAGGCTCAAAGCATTTCTACTAGTGTCAATTTTAGCGACATCTTAGCTCGCACTCAATCAACTTATTGATAAAATTACTAAACCCACTTTGTCCGCACAAAAATTCGACAAACGACAACCCACGACCGTCGACAACATGCGTACCTACGAAGATTCCTTCTCTGGAGCCAAGATCTACCCTGGAAAGGTACTTGTGTTATTTCTTGTTTCTGTTGTCGCGATAGATTATAGGATTGAGGAAGAAGGAAGAAGGAAGAAGGAGGAAGGGAGAATGCGAGTTGATTGGGGTCATGGCCATGATCGCGAAAATTTGGGAATGATTTGGAGGGCAATTTAAAATTGAGGAATGAAATTTCAATGCTGATTATTTTGGGAATTATATAGGGCAAGCTCTACGTTCGTGGAGACTCCAAGATCTTCCGTTTCCAAAACGGTAAAACCGAATCGTTGTTCTTGCAACGCAAGAACCCTCGCCGAATTGCATGGACCGTTCTCTTCAGAAGACAACACAAGAAGGGTATCTCTGAGGTACGATAGAAGTTTTTATTTATTTCGCGACTCAAGCCGCATCGAGATGGAATGAATGACATCATGGGATATTTGGAAGACCAGAATAACTGATGAGATTTTCACCATAAATAGGAAGTCGCCAAGAAGCGTTCCCGCAAAACCATCAAGTCCCAGAGAGCTATCGTCGGTGCCTCCCTAGATGTCATCAAGGAGCGAAGAAACCAGAGACCCGAAGCTAGATCCGCTGCTCGTGAGTCTGCCATCAAGGCTGCCAAAGAGAAGCGTGCCGCAGAGCAAGCCGCCAAGAAGGCCACGAAAGCGAAGACCAACGTTTCCACCAACCCAAAAGTCAGTAAGCAGGGCTCGAAGGGAAAAGCACCAAAGCCAATGAACACCAGCCGATAATTTTTTTTGTTCATGGTTGAGGGAGTGCAATGGAAGGGATTGGGTTGCTATTGTCATCGAAATGAACGAATAATCTTCGAGGGTTTCGGGAGGTGTTCAATCAAGCGCAAGGAAGCATATCTGGGCTTTAAGCGCAATCTTGATCAATAGCTTTACAATGACAAGACTGGTTCAGAACAACATCGGTTAGGAAGCATATGTGATGTGTGTGATGCATATGTATTCGCATTCAGTCAAGTTCTAGAATTTGGAGATTTACGGACAAATTGAGCCATTTGGACCTCTAGGCCTACGAAAGATCTAGCATTATTGCAATACTACCAGTTCCATCGGACATCAGTCGAATTAGTAGGGTTCATGATTGTGGCTTCTTGTGTTTCACATTTTCCCTTTTCCCAGTCATTTTCACACCGAAATGTCTATAACCACAGGAAATTATACCCAATTGGTTAATCCCGGAGTTTGAATGCAATCGCACGACTCTGGAGCTGTTCCTCCATAGCACACTTTTTCTTTTCTCAATGATGTTCCCGCCAGGTCTCACTCATTTGATTCTATTAAGTATATATTTCATTTACATGTTGCCGTGACCACTGCGTTTCATTCGCCATCTTTTTGGAAATAAAATGAAAAATCTAATTGACATTGTGATTCAGTGAGTGATATTTGGTATTACCTTCTACGAAAAGGGAGCGTATGTGTATACTGGATAAAAATATCATCACTCTTGAAGAGCGCACTCGGAGAGAACCTGCTAAGTACTAAGCCTAGTTCCTCATGAGATATTGCAATTATATGATTGAGTATCTGCCCGCCCTTCTAACAGATTCATTTCAGTATAGCATTTCCCAATAAGACATTTGTGCAATTCCACGGTCCAGAAGAGATTTCATTATAGTATACAAAGATTGTGAAGTTTAATGGAGTGTTTTGAAGTCTTACTAATTCAGATTAATACCTAGCTATTTGGCTACTTGGCTACCCGCCTCCCTGACATAGGTCAAATAAGAGAAGAAAAATCGTATCGCGTTTCAGATACAAATAAATATAATAAATGAAGCCTCCCATAAGTAAACTTGAATTCACAAGAATGGTAGTAGCAAGGCTGGCATGAAGTATGAATTGAGGGAGATGAGGAGATATATTTTAGGGTATTGGGTGCTAGTGATGAGACTCGATAATTTGGTATGTATTTATTTAGGTATTACTGTTTTGCGATTGATGTAACATAGGGCGGTATATGGGGTTTCTTTGGGGCGACTGTAATGCATTGGATCTATATACTGCTCAACCCTCTGCTCAACCCTCTGGGTAACCAGATTGCTAAATGGACATGGATTGGCGCTTGAGATTGCAAATTGTGCTACTTTTATTTTACACTGACATTGCCGATTCATCTTGAGTGTATGATTTTACAGTCCCAGATGCCATTGACTCTCACGAGTATTGCCTTTCTGACAATGATGGCTGAAACTATCTCCTCACGACTCAGATCATGTCCTTGGAGAACTGTGTGATTCATTCAGTGTTCGTGCTCCCTTCCTCCAAATCCATACACCCTCGCCTCACTCAACCCATCATGCAATAACCCCTCATCTCAATCCAATTCCACCCCCAAAAGCATCAACTAGCTCCGTACCCTCACTACCAACCTCAAAGACCCCCCATCTCTGCTCCCTATCCCCAAACCTCCTCCCCAAACCCCTATCTCCACCCAAAACCGGACATTCGTCCCTCAGAACCTCAAACACCATACAATACCCAACCTCCTTATCGCGAAAATTCTCATCCTGGCCATAAAGAACTTCAGCATCTTCTCTCAACTTCGGTATTTTCGAAATCATGATATGAAGATCTAGAAAATCATCGAATATTCGTCCCAGTGAAGGTTTTTGAGACGTGGAACTGAAGATGGATTGAATAGCTGGAGGTGGAGGTTGGCGAGTACCGGGTTTTGTGTAGTTGATTTTGGTGGAGATGGTGGTGTTGTGGAGGATGGTGAGGATGTTTTGGGTGTGGGTTAAGGTGTGTAGGGTTTGTGATAATAGGGAGAGGAGTTTGTGGGCCGAGTCTTTTTCGGAGTGGGTGAATAGATGCGAGATTAAGAAGTGCATGTTGTCTATGATTAATATTTCTGGACTGGTCTCGGGCTCGTTTGTGCTCGTCTGGGCAGTTTTGACGGGTGGCGGCGTTAATATATCAAGATCTTCCTCTTCGCTATCACCAATCTCATCTGGTATTTTGTGCAATGGCTCTGTTTGGGTTTCACCAGATTTGCCTTTCCGTGATGGATCGTTAATATAGATCTCCTGATCGCCCCCATCGTTATTGGATCTGTCTTCTGTTCGTCCTATCTCACTTAATACTTCCCATAAACCTTCAATATCAAAGACTCTACTGATAGCAACTAGTTCCAGCATCCCATTCACCTCATTTTGTATCTGAGCTTTCGCGTTCTCGTCTGGATTGTAGCCATTCTTTAAATCCTCCCCTGTACCGTCTCTGCTTCTCGTCTCGTGCCTCATTTGGTGAATCCTTGATCTCAAGACTTTAACTAACAGAGGAAGGCTGAAAGAACCAGCTGTGTCAATTACCACAACCTTTGGCTTCATTGCATTTCTTGATTCATCTTGGGCGTTTCGTATAGCATCTACTGAAGAGACATGTTGGAGGAGAACAGAAGCTATAAGATTGAGAGATATCTGGTACAAACGCATCAGTATTTTTAGATTCGCATTCAGTTACACAATGTTGCCGAAACTCACCAATCTACTACCTACCGATTCATCACCATCGGCAGCACTCAACCCTACCACAACTCCTCTCTCAAAGCCTCCATTCAATGCATCTTTTCCACCGCAAAGAACATAGTCATCGACTTCAGGGCATCCTGTCTTGATTCTCGCCAATCCATCATCTTTTCCAATGAACCGCGTACGTTGTCGCTCTTCCAGTTCCAGTAAACGTTCTGCCGTCATTGATCGAGCCGGTTCTGAAGGATAAAGGGTTTCGTCCTGCTCTGACTGAGCCATGTGAGATATTTCATTCATTTTGAAAATGTGCGGATGGTTTATGGTTTATGGTCGCGTGTTGATACGCTGGGACATGTGAAGTTTGCGTCCATCTCAAGGAACATCACTTGGGATGAACAAAAGTAAGACTTCAAGGAAGGCTTTCCAAATAGTAAGTCAACATACTTCAAGGAATCATTTCCATATTGATATAGTAAACGGATTGCTTCATTCGTACATTCGTAGTGGTATTGCAGCGCGTATAGCAATCTCATGGAATTTACACGAGTGCACGTGATGATTAGGGCCAAGTCTTCCGAACTTTAACCTAATACTTAACCTACGAGTCCAACTTGTCAAACTCTTGTCAACATCTCTTAAAACTTCATCCACCCACTTAAGACTTGTCATACTTTTATTTTTCGCTTAGACCTCTGTTTCAACATCTTCCTATTCACTAGCAACTACCTTAGTTCTAGAACCAAGTATACCAAAATAGCCAACGAAGCATTCATGTTGTCCTTCCCATCACTAGTTCCACCAATTCTTTACCTCCGGATCCAAACTTCCTCAGATTTGGATGCAAACCAAACCAAACCAAGTAAGGAAAAGCAAAAAGCTGGGCAAGAAATGAGACTTGCAACAAAACTGTTTCTCTTCAATCTAGTTGGTCTCTATTGTTCGTATTTCCAATATCACGGGTAAAGCTTACGACGACATCCTGTGTGCAAGTGGCACGTACTTTAGTATTATTCCGATTGAGGCTTAGTACCGGCTTGAAGGGGTTCCGTCCCGAAATTCTTGGGAAGTTAGGACTTTGGATTTCTTCAGAGTTGAAGAAACAGTATGGGCCTTGATATATCTTCATGGATAACACATACTATAGTTTTCTACTGTTGATGAAGGATCAATTTTCATATACTTGTTGCTCTCATCACAAGAGATGCCAAGCTGTTATCCCAAACCCTCAAATATCGCAGAGTTTACAGCATCACAAACTCCGATGCGTGCAACGGAGAAAGTCTCGTCCTGACCGGGGTATATTGAATATAGGTGCTAATTACCACCTGTCCTGTTTTTCTTATTCTCCTGCTTTTTTTGTCCCTCGTTGCAGCGTGCCAGCGTCTTATCATAGCTTACCCTATGGTCCCTATCATTGCTTTAAAATGTAAGAGCTAACCACGACGAGGAAAATCTTTTGCCGTCTAGCCGAATTCAATCTTCTTAGCATGCTACCTAGTCTAGCCCAGTCAATTCTGTAATCATTTTGTGCTTGGTTTTCGACGATGAGACGAGTCTTTGGGATAGCAGGACTCGTCTACTATTGCCATCCGCCATCCGCCATCCGCCATCCCACAACACGAGTACTTTGTATTCACTTTTTCTTTTTTATATCACACTGTCCGGATGAAAATAGGGAACAAGCGTCCTGCGCAATGGCCGCATTCATCTCTCTCGGGCGCGTCAAAGGCACAAAGGATCCGAGTCGTGAATTCGATGTCTGATTTTAGCACGCCTCCTCAATTTTCATTGGCATGGTATAGCGAGGACAAAAATTATCTTCTCTGATACCGAAGTGAGGAGACCTTTCTCGTCCCAATTCGCTTTCAAATCAACCACCTCAATTAAATATCATCCCAAATATCATCCACATTCACCTCCACCAAAGTTTCCACAAGAGATGTTACTTTCCCGCACAAAAAGTAAATCCGCCTCCAGAAACAATACACAAAACTGCAAGAACTACGGCGTCCTTATTCAGGTCTATGAGTTCCAATCAACTTCATACTATAGAATGACTGTACCAGACTGTCCCGATTACACTGGCGCAAGCAGAGATGTTACCACTGCGCCACGGGATATGTTTGGTGAAGGGAGTGAAGAATTTTTAAAATATATAGGAGAGACTAGTATTCACTTTGATTGCTCATCAACCATTTAATACAATTTCCGACCTACTTGCAGATGCCTTTGTATTGATGTATACAATAATTCCGTGTGGACCCAACTATGTTACACTCGTTAAGCTGTTCAGTTTATTAATCACTGAATGTTTCCTTATTGTGTATCTAAATGGTGTTCATGTTTATTGGCCAACTCTAAGACTTGTTTCGCCAGAAGATTCATTGATATGAAGGGCATTCATCACGCCCTCTTGTGCCTTCGTCATATCAATCTTAGCTGCCTACTCAGCGATCAATTTTCTCCTCACAACAATATCCTTCGCTACGTCAACCCACTCCAATGTTGTTTTACCCAAGTCCATTGTTCATGGTCGTCAACGATATCAACATTTCTTAACTCCCGCTCCTTTTTCTAATTACGCCGTCAACAATTACTATATCAATATCGGCAGAAGAATTGTGCAATACCACAGCCAAAACTGGGTCTTGCTGCGCTGCCCCGATCATGGCAGGACTTGAGGCATCAAAAATGACAATATCTGCTACGTTTCTCTCTACAAAGCATCCAATCTTACATTCCTCGCTAATAGCTCGAGTGCCAGCTATCGTCCCAAAATTGAACACTTCCACCTTAATTTTTTTTGACACGCCAAGGGAATTTTACTTCATCAGCAATTTGAGTATTCTGAAACCCTCGAGCTGATTGCAATGATATAGCGCCACTTGTGGCCCAGTGGCATTTAACGCCTATGGATGCGGAGAATTGTATATCGTGCGTGTCCGAGAATGCCATTGGCTCTCCCATCATTTGGAACTCTGTTGATGAAGTGCTAGACATGTGTGCATTTGCGGTTTCAATAAGTGGAATGTCGCCTTACGATATAATTGCAGCATGTGAAAGGAGAATAGAAAATTCTGGTAGGCCATCATCGTTGTTAAGTTGCTCTGCGATTGACAGGCTATTTGAGGTAAGATACGTGTGTATTTTGCAATAAGACAGAGCGTCGAAACTTACTTGAGAATACCTTTCCAGAACTATGAATAATCATTAACTTGGAGCTGCCTGATGTCCACAGATTTAGGTCTAGCGAACAGGAATACAACTATTTCTCGCGGAAGCCAAATGCCATCGAAAGCAAGCCCAACACTGACTCGATGATCTACATAAGATTCCAGCGCCCACGGTGCCAGCAGATCCGGTTTAAGTGTGAAGGGCTCCCATGATTCAATTGTCGTTTCTGGAAAATGGCAATATACTAATCTCAATCCAGAGGAAACAGTTGCTGCGAGTGCTGCATGAGCTGATTTATAAAGCATTAGATTTTTTGTACCTACTGTTTCCAAAGTAAATGGAGAATACTATTCTCAAAAACGCAATTCACATGCAAATAATCAACCACCGTCGTTGTGCTCGCATCAATACATTCCAGCGCACCGGCAAGCTGACCTCAAAATATATCGTCAGTGAAATCACTGAAACGAAAAGCTGACGGAAAATTTCCTACATGAAAAATCATAAGTAAACACAGCAAAATTTTCATTCTTGTACTGTGTTTTGTGGAAGTACCCACCTGATAGAAAATACTCAACAAAATTTCATTACCATGACGCCATTTAAGTAAACTTTGCCAGAGATGATGATGCGCATGAACTAATGCCGGAGATATGATATTATTCGTACAATCAATTATATTCGTAGTCACGAAGACCGGTATCTTTCGAGCGCTATTTGGCGATTTTTCTCCTCGAATAAGGAGATCAGCACATATGGGGATGACTTTGTCATTAGACTTGTGTGTTAAGACTATGCCGCCGCGGAGAAGTGTAGAA
>NGKJ01000102.1:54715-73291 GCA_002162495.1 Myriosclerotinia curreyana | reverse complement strand
AAGGGGGAGGGGGAGGGAGAGGGAAAATAAGCGAGGAGATGGAGTTCAATATGAGGAGAATGGATAGACTGATCACGGAGTTTCCACATCTTTAGACAGATAGATAAATCAAAGACCGACCGACAAACCAATTCAATCCCCAAAAACACATCTCTGTCAGACTCGTTGTATAATGGATCAATCATATCTGTTTGTAATTTATAATATAACATGCCACTGATCGGCTTGGGTATACCTACCCCCCATTTTCTTTGTTCCGATTCTATCCTGGCGTCCTATAATTCCTTACCCGTGTTCCTTATATTTAATCATTAATCGTGGATCTAAAACACTGCCTGCGTCGATCCGAAAATAAAACCAGGTCCAGTCCAAACCAACCAGTGCAAACCGAATCATCCAGTCAATCCCATATATGCAAATGGTGGGTTATAAAACATCACTCAAGCCCCCACTACCTTTTGTACAAGCTCTCTCATTGCTCTCTCACAAATTCATCAGACCCCCTCAAGTGCTCTCACAGACTCGCCTGCCCCTTCACAACATCGCCTATACCCCCCTCAATAATACAAATCCCTAATAACCTCCACAATCACCCCATGATCCTCCCACTGCTTCAACCCACTAACCACCACGACAGCAACCACCCCCTCCACGCCCGTAACCCTAATGGGGACCCCACCCCCATGAATAGCATACTCCCCCGCCTCAGCCCCCAAGCCATACTTCCTCGCAAAGGCATCTTCATCCCCTTCAAATTTACACCACATGTACCAAGTACTCACGCCCCATCTCAGCACCGTTTTACGTTTCCGCGAGACCCAACTATCGTTATCGGGCATGGTGCCCGAGTGCGTGCAGCAGTGGAAGAGGATTTGGTTGGCGTTGGAGAGGGAGATGGAGATTACGACGGGGGTGGGGTGAGGGAGGAGTCGTTCGCGTAGGGCCGAGCCCAGGATCCAGGCGTCGCTGGTGGTGAAGTGTTCGAAGATTAGGGAGGAGTCTATGCGAGCTATGGATTCCAGCTGGAAAGGGTAAATGTTAGTAGGGTTGGATGAGAATTGAGAGGTATAGTCTGATGTTCATAAAACGAGATATTCGGCCTCCACGGCAGTGGCCCCCGGAGGGCCAGCGGAGCGTTCTTTATCTTTGATATTAAAACCAAATGGAATGAAACATTGATCTTAATAAAGACTCATGGAATGACGCTCCGCTGGCCCTCCGGGGGCCACTGCCGTGGAGGCAGAATAGCGTATTCAATGCAACTCATCCATCTCAAAATAAACAGAAGAGAGAAGATAGAAGGAAAAGAAAAAGAATGAAACAACATACATCTTTTGGCGGATGCGCAATTGGTCTCGGAATCACTTCCGGAGGCACCCTCTCACTCCCAGTCATCATCGACGACATTTTAATTCCCAGCGCCGAAATCAGTTGCTCTTCTCCCCCGACCTCTGGAAAACTATTCTCCAGATTCAAATTTAAATCGCACTGTTCACTCCTGAGGACCAGACTTCTCGGTCTCGCAGTTGTAGTTGTACTCGTGGGCACACTGTTTCCAGTACTATTCCCCTCCTTTCCCGTAGAACTCGAACTTCGATGATACCCGTAACTGGGAATGCCACTATTATTCTCGCGTTCCCTCGCGTCAATTTTATGGAATTTGGGGGTTCGAGGTGAGGGTGTTGATGTCGATGTCGATGTTGATGTGGGTGTTGTACTCAGATTTTCTCTTATGGTTTCGGGGATGGTGAGGGGTGGGGTTGATGATGATTTGGGTGCTGGGGTTATGAGATCGGTGGGTTCGGAATTGGGGGTTTGACCACTGCCACTTCTTGTTTCTTCCAAATATTCTAAAATTACACTCAGTCGATCTTCACGCGCCCATTGAAAATCAGTGGAGTGAGGTTTTGGATTGTTGTTATTTAGAGGGAGGGAAAAGTTGGTGGAGCTGGAGCTGGAGCTGGAGCTGGAACCGGGGGATTGGGATTTTTTTAGTATTAGATTCCGAGTGGGTGGGATTGGTGGAATTTGTGAGATGTGGGAGGAATGAGCGTGGTTGGAACTGCTTTTATCTTTATCTTTATCTTGGGAATCTCGTTCTCGTTCTCGTTCTCGTTCTCGATCGTTCTTTTGTGATTTGGCGGAGGTAATGCTGCGAGTGCTGGTTGTGGAAGCGTGGGGGCGGAGAAGTAGAGGGCGAGCGTTTGGGATTAATTGATGATGGATTTGGGAGGAGGTGTCATTGTCATTGATAGACTGAGAATGAGAATGAGAATGAGAATGAGAATGAGAATGAGAATGAGAATGAGAATGAGAGCGATGTCCTAGACCACAAAAAGAAGTGCTAGTTGGTGAGGAGGGAGACATTCCAATTGATTATATAGAGAAGAAAAGAATGATAGGGCGACATTAACCCATTATTCCATATTTTGGATATAAAAAGCTTAGATGATAAGTAAGTTTGTTCAAACTTGGTATATAGATTCGTAGATATATATATATATTTATATATATATAAATATATATAAATATATATATATATATGTATGTATATGTAAATGGAGAAAGAAAAAGAGATAGATATATATTGTAGCTATAGCATCTTTTCAATACTTTCTCCTATAATGTATTCTTCTCATGAGAAGGAGGGAAGGGATCGAGGTTTTGGGGGAACAAATGGGAACAGTGGGAACAGTGCATTATATATGGAGGGATAATAGATGTATGATGTATGATGTATATTAAAGAATATATATACTTTTTGTTATATTTATATTTATATGAATATTACATATTAAATAGGTATTTAATATTATGTATTTAATAGATTTTCTAATGATTCTGCTACTCGTTACCTAGGTACTCGAAAGTTGACGTTGACATCTATATCTGTATTAATGTTAATGGGGGCAAGCCCCCAAACCCCCATAGCTCGCTGCGCTCGAAACCTTTGAAGATATACTCTCTCTCTATACAGACAGTAACATTATATTTCCTTTCCAAATAGTCTGCCTCCACGGCAGTGGCCCCCGGAGGGCCAGCGGAGCGTCATTCAATCAATGGTAAGTAATGTTTTGGAGATATCTTCATATCTTCATATCTTCATGAACCCATTAACTCAAGTATTTGTGGTCTAGAACTTTCACCAAAACCTTTATTTTATCCTTGTTCTCTTCTCCTCTCATCGGCTTTATGCAACATGCAACTCACTTGCAGCTATACCACCCCGCCCTTCTCATCTAATCTAATCTCATCTACTCTACTCTCATCTACTCTCCTCTCCTCTTTTATAATATCGGAAAAGTATGCAATAAATCAAGCGCAAATCATATAGTGAGTGAGTAAGTAAGTAGTGAGTTCTTTCCCCTTTCCATAATACAAACAACAGCTTACTCACATCTCCAAAGAAATCTAGCCGCAAAGATGGACCCCGCAATCAAATCCGAGTTAGAAAGATATGGCGATGATATTCCATTTCGTGCAATAACAAATCATACACAATCAACATGGGCTCGAACATTTCATTCATCTCCCGAATTATTCATTCAACCACAATCCATCCAAGAAGTCGAAAAGGTTGTTAATCTTGCCCGAAGATGTAGACGAAGGATTACAACTGTAGGATGTGGTCATTCTCCTTCAAACATTACTTGCACATCGAGCTGGCTCGTTAACCTGGATAATTTCAACAAAATATTATCTGCGAATAGGGAAACGGGTGTAGTGGTTATGCAAAGTGGTATACGATTATATTCCGTGGGTGAACAACTGGATGCCGTGGGATTGGCAATGCCAAATTTGGGTAGTATCAACGATCAATCCATTGCGGGTGCGATTTCGACTGGTACTCATGGAAGTACTTTACGACATGGCATTTTATCAAGTTCCATTCTATCATTGAAGATTACTCTTTCAAATGGTAGGACGGAAACTTGTTCACCAGATGAAAATGAAGAACTCTTTCGCGCATCTCTCATATCCCTTGGAGCAATCGGTATCATTACAGAAATAACTTTCCAAGCAGTACCAGCTTTTACTCTCTCATGGGAACAAACTGTGGATACTGATCTTCGAATGATGAATAACTGGGATAAGACACTTTGGACACAAACTGAATTCGTTCGAGTTTGGTGGTTTCCATACACAAGAAGAGCAGTTGTTTGGGCTGCTGAAAAGACGGATTTGGCTCCAGTTCCTCCTCCAAAGTCTTACTACGATGCCTGGTTAGGATACCACGTCTATCATAATCTCCTCGCTCTTGGACAATTCATTCCACGTATACTTCCATGGGTAGAATGGTTTGTCTTCGGCATGCAATATGGTTTCGCAAATGGTTCAAAGAGGACCGCAATCCAACCATCTCGTCAAGCACTTCTCATGAATTGTCTCTATTCTCAATTCGTTAACGAATGGGCAATCCCAATTTCTAAAGGTCCAGAAGCTTTAAAGAGATTAAGTTCCTGGCTCAATCATCTTACTCCTGATGATCCAGATTATGTTGCACATGGCATTCCTTTCTCAGCAGAAGGTTTATATGTCCATGCACCAGTCGAAGTTCGCGTCACAGAAACAAGCAATAGTCTTACACCTCGCCCACATCTCGATCCTACTTGCACAGAAGAAGCAACCCTCTACTTAAACGCCACTCTCTATCGACCATATGGTATGGATCCACCGTCTCATGCAAGATACTATGAAGGCTTTGAATTTTTAATGCGAGAACTTGGGGGTAAACCTCATTGGGCTAAGAACTTTGAAACCACCGGATCAGACATCGAGGAAATGTATGGAGAGAATTTGGAGCAATGGAGAAATATCCGAAATAATGCAGATCCAGAGGGTATGTTCGTAGGAGAATGGCATAGGAGATTTGTAATGGGAGATGGACCTAAATTGGCGCTTGAGGAGGTAGAAGTTGGAAGGAGGAAGATTAGGAAGGGAGGTGTGATGGTCGAGGGGGTTGTTGGAGGGTTTTCAGATGGGAGTGAGAGTGTAGAGAGTTTTGATATGTTGAGGGCTAGTGAGATGAAGTAAAGTGGAGGGGCGTGGATATTATGAATACGGAATGGACAGGAGGAAGATGGGAATTTTTTTACATTGGTAGGCCGCATTCATCGCCGAATCAATCATGACATACATGCCCAAAGGAAGTAAAACTCAACTAGATATCAAATATCTGCTTGCTTGCTTGCTCGCAAGGAATCAACACTCGTCTCAACCTCCAGGTTCTTTTGAGGCATAAATGGTTTGATAGTTGGAGTACGCGGTCGATGCGGCCGCTAGTTTGTATACATGCATCTCTTGTGAAGATCTCCGGGTGGATGAGCTTTCTCCCTACTACATCAATCAATACCTTTACGATCGCCATTATAATCATCGCCGTCGCTCTTTTTCTTCTTCTCATGCGGAAGTATGGATTGTGTTGATTTGGATGGTTGGGTATTGTATGCCTTGCCATCTTTTTATGCTGTCTCTTTTGCTTCTTTTGCTTCTTCCTGTTGGGTAATGGGTTAGATACGGTACCAGGACGAGGAGCTCTAAAACATGACGACCACTAATCCCAAAAGACTCGGAGTAATATTGGACGGTAGCAGCGGACCGTCGAAGGCGCAGCTGTGCTGGGTCCATGGGTTGGTGAGGTGGAAGTGAAAGTGAAAGTGTTTGGGTTCGGGTTTATCGTCGTTATTCCCTATTCATCATCGCCGCTTCGTTTTGGCGTTTCTTTAAAGTTAGGGGGGAGGGTGTTTTCTGAATACTGTTTTTGACGTTGATGTTCTTTGGTGGTGGTGTGAAATTGTTGTTTCGCTGTTGTTGGATTGTTTTTTATTGTTGTTTCGCTTCTCTTTCCTCTCCTGCTGTCGAGCGACATACATGCTCATTGTAAAGGATTTGATGGATGAGTGGGATGTGTTTGCTTGTGCTTATCTCTTTCTTTATTGTTAAGTAGCATGCTCATTGTCAAGGGATTCGGTCCATACGAGGAATGGTTTGTGTTCATCTCTCTCCAAAGCCAATGCAATATCAGTTGACTTGTGCTCGTCATCGATTATTTTTTGGTTCAACAATATTGAAAACGAGAAACGAGCTGATATTGGGTGTATAAATAATGGTTTCACTTCTATTGGTTATGGTGATTATTCTTGGGGACTGTGGGATTGAATTGAGGGTGATCTCTCGGGGTTTCGAGGACATGGGAGTATAAGTGAATGAAACCCCGAAAACATATGTGAATCAACACAAGGAAGCTTCCACATGGAGGCATCGACATGGTCCCTGGCTATTCAGGCTCTGTGCCTTCAAAATATTATTTGTATGATTTCGTTTCAGATTGCTGGACTCGAAAGCCTTGGATGTTGGTATGTATCGGGCATTAGCGCCTTTTTCCTTTTGGACGATGATGATAGGTTTCGATGTCTACCATGAACTCGTGACCTCAAAATTTTCCTTCGTTGGTTCCATTTACCATTCTGATAAAATCCTCCATGAAAAAAGAAAGTATTAGAGAGCGATAAGTAATGGCTTTTCCAAGGATACTGTAATATGGGGGCTAATTATTCGGCTTGGATAATGGGAGCGGAAACGGAAGCCTGCATGAGAGCGCGTTTGCAGAATATGATCGAAAATTAAGGATCAGTAATTTTTTTCGATATACCCGATTCTAAAATCATCACTCGAAGCTTCTAGGGACAATTTGACCCCTCTATATATTCACTTTCAGATGTGCATGTGCATGTGCTTATTCAACTACTTCTTGAGGCAATACAACTTACAGATACAGATACTTGAGACGATATCCATCTACTGAATTATCGCAGACGACATAACTTCCTACAAATTTCCAACCACATCTTATCTGCACTCAATTCCCACGTATTATTTCTCGTGGTCTTCCTATTATTGCACTGTCACCCTCATCACTCAAAGCTGTTGCCATTTTCGGACGAACAATTATGTCTAGTGCACCAGACCCCAAGTTCCCCGGCCTTCCTGGTCTGATCTTTGGCTGCTCTCCATCCAGGCATCGAAGAAGCTCCATGAGAATGCTTTTAGGTCGCTACAACGTCAAGTTGAACTGCAACGACAAGAAAGAAGACTTTCTCACTAAGCTTGTCGAACTCGAAAACTCGGTTGGTGAAAGAGAAAAGGAAGCACTTGTGAACTGGTTTGCTGGTGAAAATACTTGCAAGGCCCTCGCAGCTTTATTGGGCGATGCCATGAAGGTAGGTCTTCGTTCCCTAGATTCCCAACTCTCAGTTACTAACTCATATGTTTTAGCCGCCAATTACCCCGAAGGAAATCGACGAACCAGCTGCCAAGAAGGCAAAATTTGAAGAAGAAAGTGAAGAACACTTTTATTTTGCAGCAGTCGATAAGTGTAGGATTTGCCTAGAAGAACTAGCACCAGAAAAGTTCCCACAGGCCCGCATAACTACTACATGTGCACATCATCCAACAGTCTGCAGTCAATGCCTGAGCAAACATATCAATGTCCAAATTCAAACCAGGGCATCGGATCAGGTTCAATGTCCCGAGTGCCCGGCAAAGGTTTCCGATGCGGAGATCAAGTCTTATGCCTCACCAGAGGTTTTGGAAAGGTAATGAATCATCTATTGTTTCTGGGTTATATACTGACTTTTCCATTCGACAGAAATGGTAAAAGAGCACTCATGATGTCCCTTCAACATCTCCCAAATTTCACCTTCTGTCTTAGCCCTACTTGCGAGTCAGGCCAGATACATACCGGAGACAAACCAATGATGACATGCACTGCATGCGGCTTCAAGACATGCTTTAGCCACAAGCTTCCATGGCACGAAGATGTCACATGCGCGGAATTTGATATCCTGAATCAAGCTCGAGTTCAGCAAGAAGCAGCATCTGAAGCATGGATCGCAGAGCACACGAAACTTTGTCCCAACACGGAGTGTGGAATGAGAATCCAGAAGAGAACGGGCTGTGATCATCTGGTTTGTGAGTGTGCGTTTTGCTGCATGCGTGAGTGAGTACAAATTTGAACGTTCCGAGCTAATGCATGGATTGATAGGCGACTATTGCCTCCAAGAATTTTGCTGGCTTTGCCTGGCCGATTTTAGGATCATTAAGAGAAGAGGTAATAATTACCATGAGGAACAGTGCAGGTGGCACACGAATAATGAGAATGGAATGCCGGGACATGGTAGAAGACGCGCTCCTGCCGCTAGACAGCCTAGGGAATCTAAATTACCAAAGAAATCCGAAGATTCGAAGGATACGAAAGATTCCAAACTGCCAGAGGAAGGAAAAGCACCAAAGGAATCGATTGTTCTGGAGGCAATGGTGGAATCGAAGAATGCGAATGGTGTGAAGGATGTGAAGCAATCACATGAACCGCAAGCACAATTTAATTCCACGGAGCCATTGGAGTCGACAGAGACAATTAAGTCAAATCAGCCAAACCCACTCAAACGATCTTGGGAGGATTAAACAGTCATTCAGTTAACGCGAGTGCGATATTGGGATGTTAGCGCCTTTGCATGGTTTTCTCTCGGTGGTTTTAGTTCATATCTTTATAGCATGGGTTATTAGATGAATACACATTATTACTACCAGTACCAATGGCTACTTAGATAAACTTCCAAGCACAGAATCCTAAAACATACGAAGAAGACCCTCTCAAGTATAAAGGTAAAATATCAATCCAATCTTTTTCAACCTGATCTGATCCGATCCTCCAACGTTTATGCATCTCGAAAGTCCGAGAAACAAGACAAGGAAAATCACGGCACAGATACCCGAAAGATATAATTTTCTTCCATGAGCACTGAAATGCAATCGATTCGAATCGATTACCGAATTCGTGATATCGTTCGGTCCCAGTCAATGGCTTAGACCTACTTGTTGGATCGAATGATTCGCTTCGTGACAAGACAACGTCGTACTAGTGAGAACCGTGCGTGTTTCTACTTGTGTTAATGAACCTTAACATCCAAACTTTGTATTTTGATTATGAATCAGTAAAGTGCATACGGGGGAGAAGAAATAAGTGGTTCAAGTGGATTGATTTCCGGTTGGGGATTTAAGATTCGGGGTTCGTTTATGGTGTTTTCAATCTTTATGTTTGTTCATCAGGTTGTTGCAAATCCCGCTCGTTATAATCTTATTTCTTCTAGTGAAGTTCTCTTTGATTTACCGACTAGTCACATAGTAAACTAAAACTTCATTGATTCATTTATCAATCAACATGAAAATTTGCTTGAGAAGTCATGTATGTGATTGTGTTAGAATTGTATGGAATAGTTCTTCATCACATTCTAGATCGAGTCCCGCTTGGATGATATTTCAAACACTTCACGCACAGACTACGTAGTAGTGGTCACCCACCAAGATGCGAAGTTCTTATATCGCCACCATATATTTGCATTTTTGCGACCCTTAGAAAGGCAAAATTATGAATGGCTTTGGTATGAAACGCGCCATGCAGCTCTAGAAGATTGCGGGTAGAAATTCCGACTGTGAACCTTATGCATGTTAATAGATCACTCGTAAATGTGGATGTTGGATCGCCACGCAACTATTGTATTATTATTCCTCCCCCGCGATTTTGTCATTATATTGTTGTTGTGGTTTTGAAGATTTGACATATGCTTTACATTTTAATGCGAAGATGGAAGACTGCAGGACAGTAAAAAGATATTAATGGATGGATTGAATGGATTTGAAAAGTGCTGGACGCATATGTAGTCGAAGGATAGTATACCCTCAAGGTAGGTTTTGATCCTCTCTAAGTTACTTGCATATTGGAGAATAATCACTGATCAACAGTACGGACAGCTCGAGGGCGTCATGCACCTTAATCACTTCCCTCTCCTAGTCTTCGCGACCACATCAATACTATGCAACGCTTCTCTCCTTCACCGACCCTCACAATTATCACCAATATCCGTCACATCAACAACCCTCCAAACTCTCACATCATCACCTTCATCACCAAAATCCCAACCAGAAGTTACTCCACCACCGGGAATTAGACTCGCTCAGATCGCTGGCGTTCTCTCTATCCTTCCCGAATGCAACGGGTCTCTTCTCTCAGCCTCAAGCGCCGTCTCTTCAAATCTCGCCTCCAAAGCCTCCGCCCATTTTTTTTCCCTCAACACTATTGCTGCAGCAAGTATATGCTTAGCACAAGCTAGTATCGCCGCTGCCGATGCCAGCGCTTCAATTGCTATTGCCGAAGTTCAATCTTCCGCCTCTGCTGCATTGGAGAGTGCAAGTGCGGACATAACAAGTATACAAGCTAGCGCCAGTTCAGAATTATCAGCCGTATCCGCATCTCTAATATCAGAAGCTGCAATTGCGACGAATAATGCAGTACAAGAGGCAGCTTTAGCTTTGGGGGCAGTGGCTACGGAGTCGGCGTGGGCGATTTCTTCACAGTTAGCTGATGCGACTACGGCGGTGCGGTTCTCGAATGCGACGACACTTCCCATGACGGTTGCGGTCATACTTATTTTTGGGACAAGCTTTACTAGTAGTGTTTTGAGTGTGTTGGCTTATAGGTTTATTTCGAGGAAAAGAATGAGAGAGAGGGAGATGGAGAATGAACTGAGAGAGGGGCAAAACGGGAATGAGAAAGGGATTCATAGTGGCGGAATGAAAAAGAATACACAAAGTTATAGGAATCCGCATCCAAGCACAACATATGATTACCCCGCCAGAAGGTATCCCTCTCGTTCCTCACTCTCAACCTCCATCTCGAATCCCTCCACGCGAGCAAAATACGAAACTTCTCGACGGGATCAAGAAATCATAAATAGAGATTATATCGAAGGAGATTATGAAAGAGGAGATGAGGATAATTATAGCACGCATGATATAATCGACATCGAGAAGGAAATCGCGGAAATGATTTATCAGATGAAGATGGCCGAGGCGGAACTGGAGAGGAGGGAGAGGGAAAGGTCGATCCGGTTGAGTGAGAGTGGGCTGAGTAGGAGTAGTAAGAGTATCAGTGTGCTTTTTAATCCTCGGGGGGTTCCAGAAAAGGTGGAGGAGAGGAGGGGGGATGGTGTGAGCTTGAGCGGAGCGGAGATAGGAATGGGGATGGGGATGGGTGAGAGGTTGACGAGCATGGTTATGCCTTCTTATCGCACTTCGAAATTCCCATCTCCATCTCCGTCTCCATCGCCATCGCCATCGCTATATGAAGCAAAAAACAACAGAAGAAAATCAACGAGAGAATTGGAAGAAGCGGAAGGAAATGGGGAGGGAGAAGAAATCATCTTCAAGTTAGATGAGAGACCGCCTCCGTTACCTACGTTACCGAGACAGACGCATGCGTATTCTAATAGTAAGTCGAGTCTTATTACGCTTAGTGCTATTGTTTATGATGGTGGGGGTGGGAATGCGAGTGGGAAAGGGGGGGAATGGGAAGAGAATTTTAAGGAGGGGAAAGGATGATTATTCGATAATGATGATGATAGGAGGGAGAGGGAATTAAAATGAGAGGGGGAGAGAGAAAGGAACTTTTGGATTCTCGGTTGGGAGGGCTTATTGATTGAGCTTCTCGTGTATGTCACAATGTACTTGTGCTTCTAGGTTTTATCAGAGATTTCTGGGTTAAGTGCTTTTATTCAATTTTATTTTTTGTTCTGTTCTGTTTTGTTTTGTTGTTCTGGAATGGTTCTGAGAATCTGTTGAAGGACAAGTTGTGGATGGGAAAGATTGGAAGGACATAAATACCAAGTTCGCAGGCTATAAATTACTCAATGTAGGGTTATTGTAATATGAATAATGAATAAAGATATACTGAGGCTTCTTTTTAGGCGGAGGAACAGTATTGTTTTGTAAGCAGTAAGCTCGCCTTATGAGGTGAGTTGAGGTGAGGTGAGCGTTTTATGAGTGTTTCAAAGATTTAGAAAAATCCTAAATTTTCTTTTCTGTTTTTACATCTTTAATTTATCCCCCCTTTTGGAGGGAAGTAAGAATCTCGGTAAGAATAGACACTATTCATACCCCTAGAGTCATGGCCAGTGGTCGCTTATTTATGCGACGTGTATAATATTCTATATCCTAAGAGCTTATTACCTCACAAGCCCTTCGTGTGCTCTTTATGATAACTTGATTAATTAAAGAGTTATGAAAAATGAGATGAGATTGGTTGTTCGTTCATCAACTAGCGAGTTTTCCTTTGTTGTAAGAACTTGGAAATATGGATTTGGTTTTTTATTTATAGTGATGATGATGGATCATGAAACTTGAGCTAGGGATCAATGGAAGCAGATCCCTGAGTTGGGATTAAGAAAAAAAAAACTCGTATACAATCTAACCACTTTTCGTATGCGAATATAGCTCAATGTTCGCAGAAACTGTACGAATGCTCCTGCCATCCCTCTTCAGCAAGTTTGATAAACGCCTTACGCTCATCCATTAGTTTGAGTCGGTGCTCCTCGGCCTCTTCTGTCCCCATAACAATAGGTAGTGTATCCGCATCGGCGTTGAGGTGCTCACGTATCATGTCCATTAACTCTGGAGATAATTTTCCTATCTCTTTCAAAATATCTATGTTGAAACCCTTTTCATTCAGAAGAGCCATAATCTCGACGGGAAGTTTTGCCATGGCCGCACTGCGGGCTTCGGGAGTGTTGCCAAAGACGGAGTCTAACCACCAATCCATCTGTTGAGGTGGCACATTGGCGGTAGAAATGATGCGTTGAGTGGGATCTACGAGCCATAGCGCAATAAATCTTCGATTGCCGGGCTTGGTCGGGTCTTGTAATCGGAAAGAGGAGACTCTATGTTGACTTGTGGTAATGTCAATCTCCGTCTTTTTAAATACCTAAGATAACTTCATGCGAGTTTGGTAACTTTGGTTACTTACAAGACGTTTGGAAAAGCAAGTAGTCTGCCTTGACGTGTTTCAACGCTACCATAATTTTGGAGACATGGGGACCTTCCACTTGCACTTCCGAGACATGTTGCATAGACCCGTTCGAGCCATCGATATTTGTTCCACCCGACGAAAATTCTATCCTGTTCATGCATGTATGCAGATGTTTGCATACGGAATGAGAGGTCGCTGGAGGTTATATTTTCACTATCGAGGTAGTAAAGCACCGTGCCGCAAATATGTTCATTCATTTGCCCCTCAATCTTGAAAATATATCAGTACTTTATGTCTTAGATGAGATCGATATAATAATATTGGACTTTACATGCCAACCACCCATTGGAAATTCAGGCTTTTCTGGCGTGAGCTCGATGGAAGCCATCTTGACGATGATTTGGAGTCCAGAGTCTCGGAATTTCTCTGCAAGGCACTTTTCCGGTTCTCTCGAATACTCTACATCTTCGAAAGAAGGCTCCGGAATGACGGGCTTACGTGTTTGTTTCCATTCTTTCGTGGCCTTGTCGGCCCATTCACCGTCGTATCCATAGCTCCCTAAGGAGTCTTGATCATCATCTACATCCTCGCGATCATACTCATTCCGGCCACCTACTTCTCCCTCACCTACTTCCCCATCCCGATCTTTTACGTCTTCAACTCCTTCGGGTTCCGAAGGGTTCCAGAGCTTATTATTGGAGTCGCTAAAATGACGTTAGAGCTATGAAAATATTCATCTCAAATAAGAGACAAGAGGTTATTACCTTGGATAGCTAGGGTACCAGATTCGTGGGAAAACTCTTCCAGCGCCATCTTTATCATAGTAGTCCTTGGCAACAGAAAGACATTGATCCCACATCGGAAGGCTAGTCTCAACCAATTTCTCGATAGTACGATAAATCTTAGGGAACTTCTTTGGATGAAGGTTGTTGATGTAGCTAGTAAACTTGACTGTGCCATCTGTTTGGAAAGCCACATTCGCTGGCAGCCATTGGTACGTATCTGACCAGAAGCGAGATGGGACTTTATACATTAGACTTCTGGACGGGCTCGGCGGTGGAGTGAAATCAGAGTCATCTTTTGGAATGATGTCACCCTTTCCCGCCCATTTCTCAATAGCATCGCTGACTCCAATGACTTCGTCCTTCAAGACTCTGCTACGTCCATAGACTAAAGGATACATCGAAGGATGCACTAGATCCTGGACCATTTCCTTCGAATTGGGATGCCAATCGGGTCGCGAAGACTGGTCGACTTTGAGTGTATCAAAAGCTTTGCGCAAAGAGTCTTGAAGATCAGTGGATACCAAATTGTCTGCTTTCGCAATGGATGAGCATGCGTCGAGTGTCGGAATTATGCCAGTCTCCTCATAATACCTAGCTTTGCTTCGCAGTTCCTTGATACACTTTGATCTCGTTAGAGGAATAGAGACTAATGTGCCAATACCCACTTACACAATCAAAACTACCCTCACTCAAGATACCTGTCAATGTGTAGTCGCGAGGGAAACTGGAACCGTTCAAAGAGTCGTCCCAGACTTCAACAACATTTCCATCATCGTCCCAGTATTCAACGTTTCCATCATCGTCCCAGAGTTCAACATTTCCATGATCGTCCCACAATTGCTTCTTGTCGCGGATTGCTAGTTTCCAAAACTGTTCATCGGGTATGGCTAAAGCTTCTTCCCGCCACTTCGACACAATTGCCTCATCAAAGACTTTCTTGTGCCATTCTTCCTTGTCTGTGAGACGGTCCATGATACTCATCATAGCAAGCTCTCGGACAGTAAGCATATCGGAGTGAACACCCGAGCAGCAGCCATGAGCTCCAATTGGGTAGTGTCCGTAAATTTCCTCTTGATACTGGATTAAGGGCAGGCCAAGACCTGGATAGTCTGGCATGGCTAATGATTTAGTGGTGAGATGGCAGTTCGCTTCGTCTCAATTGAGAACGGGATAAACACAAAAGAGACAGACTGGAGTGTAGCTTGATTTTAAGACAATATAAAGTGTAGTATCCAGTTGTGAGATGGTAGTTACGATTTACCATGGTCATGATCATGGTCAGTATTTATATTTGGGATCAAGTAACAAGTCAGCGGAGCATAATCGATTCCATGGCGTTCTACCTGCTCTGCCTAATGAGTACCTGGTGGTATCTTACCTAGACGGAAGACTTAAAGGAATACAAGTACAATTGATGCTTTTATTGGAAAATGTTGAGGTTGATCTCTGACAAGAGAGTACAACTTGTTGGTAGATGAGTGGTTATAGAGCTAACCATTTTCGCTTTAGCGTAGGCAGAAGGGACTAAGGGGACTAAAAGGATTAAATAACTAAATCACTAAATAACTATAAAATCATAAAATCATAAAATCATAAAATCATAGATTTTTCTATAAAATACCCAATAATTGGAAATAATTTATAGAAATAGAAACAGAAACAGAAAATTAAGATTTATTATTTTAACTTTTATTAATTTTGACTAAAAAGTCTGTAACAGGCGCAGCGCCATCCCACATACATAGAAATAAGATGTCAACCTATTGCCCTCCCAAGGTTCCCGTCCATGCGAGACCTGGAAACTATCCACCAGGAGTAAGTCTCCTTCTTCCACCAACAAGATGATTTCCTCTGCGTCGATCACTTCCATCAATTTATCTAGGAGCTGGCGTGGAATCGGCGTTTCGTCACCGTAGACACAAGGGAGATGCTTTTGTTTTGGATGATCAGTTGAGAAATATCGAATTGGATCAATTTGTGTGTGTGAAAGAGGATTGATAAGGAAGTAGATACTAGATGTATATTTGGATGCTAATTACTCATAGCTCATACCGTCATGGCCAAGATACAGTATGGTGGATCTACAGCGCCTACACCGGGCACCATGCCGTACCGTCCTACTAACCCGTTGAACCACACTGGCCTACCGCTTGAAGGAACTCTTCGGATGCCTTTGAGACAAAAATTCAGTATTAGCACAAATAGAAAAAAGATCCCTTCCACCCACCCCGCTCACAATTACCCCAAAGATTGAAAGAAGTTATTTTCTCCGGTAATATGCTGATTCAACTCCAAACTTCCATCCTCTAACCACTTAAAATCATGCGTGAGTCCCCGAACCTGTTTCTTAACTTTCTGCCTCTGCGTAGCTTCTTCGTCACCAGGGAGGAATTCTTGGCCGAGCCTGCTGTGCTCGCCTGCCCAGTTGAACTCGTTTTCTTTCCCTTCGTTCCTGGGGGCACGAAACAACATCTTCATGCCTAACCCGCGCTTTCGCACTTATTCGAAAAGCTCTGGGATCTCAGCTTGAACTATCTCGTAGGTATTGGCACTGTGCGCAATGGGTGTTGTGCTGCCTTTCTCGGCTTTTTTTGAGCAGTAGAAATGGATGTTTGTTGGGAGGCGTGTGTATCTTGAGGACTATTAAATATCTGTCAATTTCATATTTTTTTCATTCATTCCACTTACATATCTTGTTAATTAGAACCTGCTGGAATATATAGTACCTCATTATGCCGATAAACCCTTCGGTCCTTGGGCCCTTCATTTGCAGACCATTTCGCCTTTGCGACAGGCTTTCGCTTCTCTGCCAAGCCAATCTGCTCGTATGGATAACCGCTGCGACCTTCTTCGGCTGCGCATACCAAGTCTAAGAATGTCTGCGGAGAAGGGTTAATTAAACCCGCGGAACATCATTGCACCATGAAGGTTCGAAGCTGGGTGAGGTTTCCAGACTCTGCAAGGGCTCGTAGGGCTGCATGGAGAACTTTCTCCTTTGGTGCTCTTCACCTGGAGACCGTAGGGTAGGACGTTATAGTAGGTTCCTGTGCCAGGGATATCGAAGGGGGAGAATTCAACTGAAGTCATGTTTGGTTGATATCAATAGAAAATAGTGGCAAGCAAGTAAATATTATGGTGTATCTTGCAGCAGAAATGAGAGAGAAATGCGCATCCGTACTTTTTATTTTCTCTAATTACTCCCTTCATCCACCCTGCGCCCCAAAACAAGAGAAGCCCTAGTTCTGTCCTTCTGTCGTTATCCTGGATATTTTGGGGCCCCTCGCCTCTTGGTACCCTTCGAGACAGTGGGTTCTTCCTCCAATGGAGCGGTAAACGACCCAATCAGCGAACCATTCCTTCATTCTTGTATTGTTGTTTGGAATCTTCCCGCGGTGGGTGTACGCAACAAAAAAATCTTCTGCGCATAAACTGTGGGTGATTCGTGAGTCGGCCTATTGGGCTTGCTAATCCTATCCATCGATATTTGGACTCCAGCATTGCGTGATACTAAGCTGATAAGATGGTTTCAGTGGATGGAATCCATCTATTGCCATGGGTAGAGTATCATGTTTAAGTAGATCTCTCTTTGATTTCTCTTGCATATTTCACTTGCCTGGCTTCCTAATTTGTCCTGTTGTGATTCAATTGTCGGTCTAGATACGGTTACAAGCTGTAACCGGGGAAAAGAAGACCTGGTCGATCAAAAATGTTTAAAGATTAGTTAGCAATCGAAGGTATGTCTAATACAGATAAAAATCTCCCTTGTCAGCTATCTAAAATTATCTGACAGTCAACCCGGCGAATCAATCCGCGAGGGAGAACATCTACCATAGATCTTTGAGCAAGACAAACGTGCAAACAAACAGTTTTGCTGTCAAACCCAAATTCACTTATCAGCTTCTATGGACGCTAGCGGTGTCTTGGATTAACCATCACTATACCATCACTAGTTCTCATCATCGAAATCTTCCAACCGTCATTACTGAATCTGATATGCTCTCCTATTTATGTAAAACAGAACCAAATTTCCCCAGAGCTCTCTATTCCTAAGAACTGCCCACCGAACCAACCCACTTCAAATTTGCACTACACCCTTGATGAAGCCTTTCAAATCTGATTATTCTTGCTGGTGCGCTGAAACTGCAAGATATAATTTTTTCATAGACATGGTCTACTTGTCCAGTTACCAAACTCTCGTGAAATACATTCACTTGGACGGTAGTTGTCCGGAGTAGATGAAAATGCAAAACTAGGCTTTCCTATAATCACCAAAGAAAGCACACTCATACTTAGCTGCGCTTTTCTCAATCCCAGGGTATATAACGAGAACACAAAAAGATTAAGAAAAGCATTCGTACCCACAAAATCAGCGCAATACTGGGTGAGGATGTTGGGGTCTCCTTCAGAAAGCCACTATATGCATGTCTAGAATTCAAACCACAAAGCATATTCGTCAGCTTCCCGACCATCTGTACCTTTCACCAACAAAAGAAGCTTCCACTGTCAAGAGACACCCACAACCTCCACCATATATCCAGGATAAGTGTCACCATCGAATTTCCACCATCACCTTCAATGCTGAAAACCCAACAAATCCTCTCCGCCCGGCCCCATCTTACGCTTTCACTCAGACGCTCTCAGCCCATCATCAAATACAGCAGTAATACATATAAACACACCAATACCTCTTCATATCTTTGTATTCGACTTCCATCAACCTTCATATGGATATCTCAAGATTGAATGTAATCTGCCAAATCTTTTGTACCCCTCTCTGCCCCCCTTCCTGCTCCCTATCCATCCTTCTCCAGTTCCACAATTACATACAGTATCTATCCACTCCGCACATTAACTAGATTCCATTCGACCTACTTCCTCCTCCAGATTAAGACTTACCTCAACGAATCCCCTCCATCCCCGAAAGCAACCCCC
>NGKJ01000102.1:13159-54710 GCA_002162495.1 Myriosclerotinia curreyana | reverse complement strand
CCCCAAACAATGCATCCAATAAGGGTGAACTACGCCAACAAATATGCAAAGATTGCTCAAGAAGTCATCTAAGATGAAATACCTACACCATGCTTGCCACACAGCCTTAGATGTATTATCGCCACAAACCATATGAGCAGATTCAAGTTTCAGACCCATGACAACGGTACCAGTATACGTTGTGAATCTTTTATCACTGCCATTCGTAAACTATTACTACCACCACTATCGTAACCGTAATTACCGCCCCTTTGTATGCGCTGCCACTTGAAAATCCTCGCCATGTATTAATTATCCAAATTATCACCATAGCAAAAAGTCGAAACTATCCGAGTCAGTTTTCATCTGATCAAGCACACCTTGTACTGAATGGGGAATCTTTACACTTGATATCCCACTTGGGGAAGTGTCAATAACTAGCAATTGCAACCTCTCTTGTATTCCTACTGCCCCGCCACATACTCAAATTTCTTCACCATTAACTTTACCTATCGATAGCACCAAACATAAAGTAAATTTTCCTTGATTGTTCTCCTACGTATGCTTTTCTAATATAATACCCCATTTCTCTGAGCCAACAAATTTACCTTACCCCGATTAACTCACACTTGATACACATCGACTAATCAAAAGATCAAGAGGTCAATCAAGTTAATGATAGATTTCCATTACCCAGCTTTCACACAACCCTCTTCTGTTCCCACAATTTCTAAAACCCTCTCTTTGCGGGCTTTTGCAAATCTCCCCAAGCTCCAATAACTTGTTTCTTTACTTCCTTATACGAAATAATAAAAGTGTTTTCTCCATCCCTACTCGTCAACTGAATCTTTTCATCAGATCCCGCATCCAATTTGTTCAGACACTTCAAAATCCACGCCATGTCGGTAACCGGTCTCCCGTCCGCGTCAACCGCATGAAACACGTAATCTCTAAACAATTTCAGTATATATCGGTCTCCAGTTTCACCCCAGGTAGGATCATTATCATATGAAGGCCGTTCGTTAATATTTCCCAATTTGGCCATCAAGCGGACAAGACGGGCGTTTTCGAGCTCACGACAGAGATCGGAGGTTAAGTCGTCATTAGCTTGGAGAGAGGAATCAAAGGCGGTAGCGATGCGACCAGATATACCCCGCATGAAAATTTCGAGGTGTTTGGTTTCGTTGGGAGAAGGTGGCGTCAGAAGCCACCTAATTGTTTCGATGAGCTCCGTTGAGTAAACTCGACTGAGGCTATCGAGATTAGTTTGCAAAGCTTGAGGGTTACTTTGGGGTGTGATCGATGCATTAACTGTAGCTAGAGATAACATGAGTATGCCGAATAAGTTTAGATCTTCATCTTGAAGTTCTTTCATTGGGCGTTGTTGATCGTAATGAAGGATGTCGAATATGGAACATGCATTCAAACGAATACGATTTTTGTCGGTGAGGATTACTTTGCTCAAATGCATACATCGCACAGCAAATTTAGCATCATGTACAGCCTTGATGGCTATAGTAATTTGGACAATGTATGCCCAAAGAGTCTCTTCGGATATCCGGGGATTGGGTCGATTGCTATATCGGTTTGTATTTGTAGTGGGGAAATGAGCCTCTAAGAGAGTTTTTGAAAGTGGGTGATAGTTTGTAACAATGATCATGGAGCTACCATCATTAAATTGACGTGTAGTGAAAGCATCAATGAAGGATACTACGCCCGCGCTGTTGACTTCTTGCCATCTTTTAACAGCTCGAACAGCTTGTTCATTGGCGAGGCGATATCCTACTTTTGATCAATGTCAATCAACACAAATTTAGGAATATCAATCTCACCTTCCAGTCTTCGTAAGCAGTAATGTTTTCCATTCTTTGTTGATGTCGCCTTGTATACCCAACTTGGATATCCGAAAACAGTGGTGCTCCTATTTTGAGTTGTATCCAGAGCGACTAAAGAATGGTATGATATTGGCGAACCAAGAGCCGGCAGGGTGGCGTCTAATAGAGTCAGCATCGAATATATCGTGTCATTTGTTAGACTTACTTGGCATCACTTGAAGAGATGCTTCAGATTTTTTTTGGAGTTCCTCACGAAGCCTGTCGGATAGAAAAAGATCGTGAATAGACCTTTGATAAGGGTTCAAATCTTCTTTATGTGGACCGATCGGAGCATAGAAGTGATAGTTCAATGGTTGAACGTTATAATTTGCTTGTCCTGGATAGAATGGTGTTCCACTCGTTGCCATATTACCAATTTCGTCTGAGTAGTGATTCTGGAAGGTAGTGGGAATTGCTTGAGTAACGTTTCCCATCGAGAAAGTATCATACGAAATATCAGGTGTGGCACCGTTAGTGGGGATCTTGTCTTAATTTAGTATGTAATCAAGTTGAATGTATGAACTTAAATTCAACATTCATATAGTGCTCGAGGATAAGTAGGACTTACAGTTTGAGAGAGATCATAATTCCCTGGAGTGAATTCTCTAACTTTTCCTGGGTTGAATTGAGCTGTTTCTGGATCGAGTTGGGGATTTGGTGTGGCAGTCCCGCTTGTGAGTCTTCCAGGTGTAAATGGAGCCGCGTTTGCAGCTTGAGCAATGACTGAAGACGTTTTGTTGGGTGTTGATAGAGCTGTAGGTGTGAATGAAGGGGAATCGACGTTCAAGGTTTTCTTGGGCCTATCTTAAGGATTAGTTTGGAAACTGAACAATACAGGTCTGGGCTCTCTCTTGATTCTTCCACGCAAGGTGGAACATTGGGATGAGGTGAGGAAATGTGCCGAGATGGGAAGTTGAGACGAGATGAGAGACTGTGATGAGGTGAGAGATTAGAGCCAGTTGAGGGATTAGGACGACCAGGTGAAAGACTGCCAAAAATATGCGGCAAACTTGACTGAGCCTTTTCGGTTTCTTGAGCCACTACATCTGCCTCTTGATCATCCGGTGCAATCTCATGAATTAGAAAAAACTCAGGTGTAAAAATAGTATATGGTGTAAATTGCTAAACGGGTGGTGATTGTTGTTTGGGCTGCCTTGGTGGCTTTTCCTTTTTGGACGACGTCTCTTCTTAGTGCTGGATACTGCAGCTTGATCTCGGACAATCCGAGGGTCCATTTGGTCATAATAATTCCCACACCCAACGCCGTATGCTTTTTCTGACTTCCATCTTGTAAAGATCCCTTGTGAATTGTACAAAAGATCGTTGCACAATGAAGACAACACAAAAGGGTGTTTAGGTGTTTGGAATAGAAGCTAACAAGACCATAGTCATGGAAGATTAGGCAGTAGCACCTCCATAATATAACCATCGAAGCGTGACAGAAGCAAACCACAAAGAGGTGACAAAAAGAGCAAAGGCATTGAGCCCAACTCCCAAATGTCAAGGCAGTTTTGAACAATGGAAACCACAGGATTTCACTTCAACCGTCCAAAGTCCAATCCGATCAAATATAAATAGCGCTTATGTTTGAAACCGAGCAACGAATTGTAAATAACCAAATGGATCCAATTGAGGTTCGAAATATCTGGTGGGATCGAAATCGAAGAGAGCCATGCCCCTAGATATGAAGAAATTGAAATCGACTCACTGTTCAATCACTCCTCCAAGTCCCTTGTTAGGATCATGGTTGAAAGCGCAGCCTTGATCCTCATAGCGGCAATGCCCATATATCAAGACATTTCTACATAGAGTATCCTTTGCATTTTCTGGTACAACCTCGTCAATATCCATTTCCTAGGCAAATCCACTCAAGAATGCGCCCAACACATACCACGTCCTTTCGGCCTCGGTGAACTTGTTGGCCTGCGAAGTTCAGGTTGGCCGAATCTCGTAGCCGCCATTTTTCTGTGTATTCTAACTTCTTGGTTCGAGACGAATATAACTATTGGCCGGACACCAATGACACTTTATGAAGCCTAATGATAGTAGATCAGATTAGCTGAGTCCAATTCAATTGTTGCGGCATGGTTCAAATACAAACTGGGATCCTCGCAGGCTCACATAGAGATTGATTAAAGCGACGCGTGAAGGGATTGAAATGAAGTGGTGGGTCATGAATGTGCTTTGTTGCTCACTTGAATTTGGCTGACATTTCCTAAAATCCAATGTCACAAAAGATGAGAGACCTTGTTTGAGGGTTCAGAAGGATAGATTGATATAAATTTATATAAAGAAATACTTTTAATGAGTGACCTAGGTGAACCAAATAAATATGATACCCAGCGCATTCAAAACGAGAGTATATCTTGTAGTCGTTGTCTTGGTGAGGCTGAGTATATAACGCGGGGTGTTTCTTTTTGAGGTGCAACAAGTTATGAATGCGATCCGATATCATATCATGGAGAAAGGTGGGTCTTTATTATTCAGCCTTAGTGGCGCATGATGTGGCGCTGGTGATAAAAATAAGGTTTTCGGATATGTAGTTTATCCGAAGCCGATTGTGTGGCTGTAGCTAAAACATTGAAACATCCATTATTAGGTCATTGATTTCAGAACTGCCCGTTCTATCACTTGGGATTGGGTTGATATCACATTTCCAATTCGAGTTCTAAATAAAAAGTATTCACTCATATTTGATCACTCCCAACCTACAATTATACTATGCAAATATAATCCCAGGACTTACCTGTCTTTTGGACAATACAACAAACAAACAAACAAACAAACAAACAAACCATGGCTACTTCAGATACCGATATAAGCCAGCTGTCCGAATCACAACAAGCAGCTTTACAACAATTACTTGCGGTAACCGGTCAAGAAGTCGATCAAGCTGTACCTTTACTGCAAAGATCGCAATGGAGTGTTGAGGTAAGGATTTGAGCTATGACTCCAAATATTTGTACTCTTGTTAACTTTCAATAGATAGCAATCGCAAAGTTCTTTGATGGCGAAGATGATTCCTTAACGCCCGCCGGGTTGGCAGCTCAGAACGTTCCACCACCGCGAGCTTCAAGACAAGAAAACCTTCAATATAGTCTCCTCAACGAATCCTCGAATCGATCAAGAGCGCAGAATGTTGATTCAGCTCCAAGAATTGTTCCTCAACCAGAAGATCAAGTAATTCGACGACCAAACCTTATTTTTACCCTACTATTTGCGCCATTAAGTGTTCTGTATAAGATCTTTTCTCTAGGATATAGAGCTTTCGCATTTTTATTTCCTTTCCTACCAAGGTTCAGACCTACAGGCGCATCGAATACAATAGGACGGAGATCACTTAAACCGAGAGATGCTGCAACACGTACAAAGCGCGAATTTGAGGAAGAATATGGGCCTATCAATTTACCATTCTTCGACGGAGGTTATGCTCAAGCTTTGGATCTTGCAAAGAAAGAGCTAAAATTTCTCATTGTTCATCTCATGTCTCCAGAACATGATGATACATCTGATTTTGTCCGTCAAACCTTACTCTCCGAAGAAGTCACTACATTCCTTGGGGATCCAACCAATAATATAATATTCTGGGTTGGAGATGTTCGCGATTCAGAAGCATATCAAGTCTCGTCCGCTTTGCGATGTACAAAGTTTCCATTCACAGCCTTAATCACCCATACACCGGATCTAGGTGCTGCATCGATGTCAGTTATTGCCAGAATATCTGGACAAGAAGCGCCTGGGGCTTTTGTTGCAAAATTGCAGAGTGCAATAGGACAGCATTCCGAGAAATTGGCTGCAGTTCGTGCACAACGTTCTGCCCAAAATTTCGAACGCACATTAAGAGAAGAGCAAGATTCTGCTTATGAGCAATCTTTAGCACAAGATAGAGAACGTGCTAGACAGAGAAAGGAAGCAGAAGCCGCGGCTGCAGCAGAAGAAAAGAGAAAGAAGGATGAAGAAGAAGCCGCTGCTAAAGTAGCAGAAAACCGAAAACAATGGAAACAATGGCGTGTTCAAACCGTCAAACCAGAACCTGAGCCTGGAAGCAATGTGGTTCGAGTCGCATTAAGAATGCCAGAAGGTGCTAGGATCACCCGTCGCTTTGAAGCCGACTCTGAAATTGAAGAACTTTACGCATTCGTAGAATGTTACGATTTACTTCAAGACGGCAAGGAATATAGTGTTCAAAAGCCGGAGGGGTACGAACATAAACATGATTTCAGACTAGTCCAAAGCATACCGAGAGTCGTGTATGAAGTCGGAGAAGGAGGAACAATTGGGGAGAGAGTTGGCAAAAGTGCAAACTTAATTGTAGAACCTATTAGCGACGACGATGATGATGAATAAAGATTAGGTGTTAATTCACTTGATGGTCGTATGGTACATGATTTCATGGGCGTTTGGATCGACTCTGGCTTTATATCTATTTATAGTAGCATGAACGCATCACTGCGAGGGAGGCATAGACTCTTTATAAATGAACCCATCTATTCATCGAGAACGAAATATTCGAATTACTCAAGTCCCAATCATAACTGGCTGCTTTTTTAGTGCGCGCAACTGCGAGTTAGTGATTGATTGAGCCTCGCAAAGTTTATCTCTTTAGAAATAATATTAACAATTAGAACTCATCTCAGACATCAAATTCACTTGATATATTGAATCCTTCTAATTCTTTATGCCATATTAAAAACTCTGAGATCTCGGTTTTGTTTTCGGCATTCAACAATAACCCCTTTCGCTTCCTCTCATTTTTGTAATACAACTTATTAGTTAGTAGTGATGAAGGTTTAAGCGTAGAATAGTTTTATAATATTGCGTTTCAATAACTAATAAGTCTAAACAGCACAAGAATAAAATATACAATTTAGGTTTTATATCCCTTTATATTAAATACACTTGTTTTATTGAAAGTGCTTACTATTAGTTGTATAATATAATATGAATTCATAACGAATTAATAATCCTCAACTTCTCTTTTTTAATATTATATCTGCCTCGCTTCTCCTTTTTCCAAACGAATATTTGTTAGACTTCAACTAGGCAGTTACTAGCGTCGAGCTAGTTACAAACTACTATATCGACTGTAATAAGTTACAATATCCTATAAAAAAATAAATACATCTTCGTTATGTTTTTCTTCAGAAAACAAGAACTTGAAATTCAGCAACAAAAAAATACACAAGTAAGTAGATAATCACAATATAAAGATATTCACTTACTTAGTATACAGATATAAATACCACTAAACATTCTAACAACTCTCTTATCAATAGCTACTCCAAGATTACATACATATACAAAACCATCCCAGAATGCCCCCTCGCTTCCTTGCAACCTCCACTTCCTTATTAGTTCCCTCATCCCCATCGTCCCTAGAACTAATATACCTCCGAACCCTTATATCACCCTCCATACATATAAATCCTTTCAACAAATACATAGATAGGTATTTGAATGATTTATACTATCTCCTACTCAGATACAAAAATGTATTATTACTAAACATCCGTCACAAACCCATATTTATATCCATGCATTCATCCACTATCCCGCTCCCTTCACCTCTTCAAAAATGTAATCCCCTTTCTAAAGCACCAACGCACCACCTTCTCCTCGCCCTCGCGTGATTCAGCCTTGAATACAGCTCCCCACCTAAAGAATAAAACTACTTCCACTACCCCTCATCAATCTCCACCCTTTATAATCATCGATGTTGAACTTACGCCCGAATCACAAGCGAGGTTTGGATAGGGGTATTTTATGGTGGATTTGATAGATTGGGTTTTTGTGGTTGGTAGCTTGTTTGGAAGAGTATCTGAAAATAGAAGGAGTATTATGATTAGAGTAGAGTAGAGGGAAGAGGGGATTTAGAGGAGGGTAGGATTGAGTGGGAGGAGTATGATTAAGGATGATGAAGTTGAAAGGGAATTTATCGAGACTGAGGTTAAGCAAATAGGATATCAATAGGTAGATCTTGAAAAGGGGGTATATTATACTACAAAATACATGTTACTTTCAATCCAAATTTCAATCTCAATTTTCTATTCATTGCTTTTGCGTTTCTTTGATAGCTTTTTTATTATATTCAATATCTATTCCGAAGATCTCTTCCTTAATGCACTCTTAATTATAACCTGCATCCACTTTCACCTTTACCACTATATTATCGCATCCTACCTGTTGTCCCACCCCTACTTCCATCCAAACTCTTCAAATTCTACGAGCAGCTCTAGTATCATTTCCATCCCATTGCATGTATCTCTATTTTCAACCTCAAATGTCGAACTCCTCATAACTTCCATCCATGTATAGACTCAATACTAAAACACCAAAACACCAAAAACCCTATACAACCCCCCTCAAATAGTTTTAAGATATAAAATGAAAAGAAAAAAAAATGACTGCCTTGTATCAGGGATATCGTGGTTTGTTTTTGGATGAATGGGGTTGATATTAGGAGGACTATGTTAGAAACTAAGGGGTAGGGTTGGGGATTGTAAGGTGAGGTGAGGTGATGTTGATATCAGCATCGAAAATTCGGGATTGGGAGGGGAATGACATATGCTGCTGGGTTTTATGCCATTTCATCTTGTTTCTTATCATCCCTCTTCTCCCTCTTCTCATTACCCTCATTACCTCTCCCCATTCTCTTCTCCTGTCTTTTCTATTCCATATACTATATAAACCTTTTTTCTACTGCCTACGCCTACCTTCCATCCCCTTCCATTGCATTCAACACCCTTCTAACACATTTCTTGGATGTAGATCATATACTCGAAATACACATGAAACAGACTTTAAAACAGGCTGTGCATATAGAGGTGGTATAGGAGATGACAGATTATGGGATGAGCGAGACGGAGAGGATGCACCCTCAAAGTTCAAACCCAGTGAGGATGTTGATATTACTTTTAGTTTGAGTTTTGGGGTTTAGTTGGGGCTTAAGTGAAGAAGGAAAGGGAAAAAGGAAAGAAAATAAAATAAAATAAAAGGAAGCCTTAACCTTACTTCAAAACCAAAACCAAACCCAAAACCAAAACCAAAACCAAACCCAAACCCAAAACATCACACGAACCACACACACAATAATAAAGAAACAAAACAGAACAGAACAGAACAGAATATATCAAAAGCAAAAACATCAGTCCAGTCCCATTCCGCAAAGCCCAAAGCAAAGCCCACCGCATAAATATAGTATTCATCTTACAACATATCCCTCACCACCCACACGACACCCACACAACACTGCACTCACTGCACTGAATACGTAGTACAGTACTGACTAACTCCCGATGCCTTGCACATTATCAATTGTGAAAGTGTCACTGCATTACTTCGTACAACTGACTGTGTGTGTAGTTATGAAACTGCATATACCGGAGTACTGGAGTACAGGAAGGAGTACAGGAGCACCGGACCACCGGAGTGTATATAAGGAAAGACATTCCCATCCCCTCCCATCCCCTCCCATCCAATCCCATGTCTCGTTTCGCGAGGATATAACAAATCAATGATCTTAGAAAAATCCACATGAACAAGCGGAAAAGAATAAAATAAATCAATAACTGCATGTTCACCAGCGCAAATTAAATGCAATGAAACGCAAAACAAATCATTAAAAGGAGAAGAGAAAACCATGTATTTTCATTTCCTCACTTCACTTCACCTCACCACTAACTACTACCCAACACCACCACCACCACCATCATCATGAATCGTAAACCCCAATCTCATTTCAGATCTCGATACATACATAACCTGCATCGCCAAAAAGAAAAGAGGGTATAAAACTTGCCTACTCGCAATGCAACAGAGCAAAAACTAGCAAGCCAAATCCAAAGCTAATGCAAAAGTAAATACAAATGCAAATGCAAATGTAAACGCTTAAAATATGTATGACATGTATACAAAGAATGGATACCCATTCGATCCGATATTCAGAAGACTATCCCCCATATCCATCATCATTATTAGCTCCTTCAAAATATCAGTCATATGCCCATCTTCATAGACGTAAATCATATACATTCACTAAATCCTCCACCATCTGACCCATTGTTCAACGTGAGTATGAAACACCAAGACCCTCCATTATAAGGCCCTCCCTCATCTGTCACCATGCCATTAAGACAAGAGGAGAAGAGAAAAAATTAATTTGTTGGTTGTGACTCAGTTTCAGCCTTGGCTCCAGTCTCACTGGTAGTCTCACTTGTTGCTGCTGAAGCTGCCTTCTTCCTGTTCCTCTTCTTCATAGACTTTGATGGAGAAGATCCTGATGCTTGAGATCCTGGAGATGTTGGAGTGGTTGGTGATGGTGGCGACTTCAACTCAACAACAGTCTTAACATTCTCCTTGATTTGATCAAGTCCCTTCTCATTCAAGAAGACACCCTCTTGAGCAATCAATTCAACCTTAGTCAAAACCTCCTTGGTATCGAATTTCTCAGTAGTAGTCTTGATTTCAGTCAAAACACCATCTTGAACAGAGATACTTGTAATGATTTCCTTGACGGAAGATTCAAGACCAGAGATATCGGTTTCCTTGAAGGATGGAGTGGGGGTGGATTTGATTTCGTCGACGGTGGTCTTAACTGAGGCGATGGATGATTCGATATTGGAGAGATCAACCTTTTCTGGTGAAGATGAAGCCTTGACTTCTTCAATAGCGGCCTTAATTTCAGAGATGGATGACTCAATTGAGCTGAGATCAGTCTTCTCAGGTGCTGGGGCAGCCTTGATTTCATCAACAGAAGCCTTTACAGCTGCGATGGATGATTCAATGTTGGAAAGATCAACCGTTTCGTGGGATGGAGATGGGGTAGCCTTAATTTCATCGACAGTTGCCTTGATGGCAGCGATTGATGACTCAATGTTTGAGAGGTCAGTAGCTTCGTGAGTTGGGGCTGGAGTAGCCTTAATTTCATCGACGGTAGCCTTAATAGCTGCGATGGAAGACTCAATATTGGAAAGGTCAACTGCATTGTGCTCTGGAGCAGGAGTAGACTTGATTTCGTCAACAGTACTCTTAACTGAAGCAATAGATGCCTCAATTGAACTTAAATCAACCTTCTCCGATGTTGGAGTCTCCTTGGCTTTGATTTCCTCAACGGTTGCCTTGACAGACTCAATAGATGCCTCAATTGAACTCAAATCGACCTTCTCAGAAGCAGGAGCCTCTTTAGCCTTGATTTCCTCAACGATTGCCTTAACCGACTCAATGGAAGACTCAATCTTGCTTAAATCAACCGATTCTGGAATTGGAGTAGCCTTGATTTCGTCAACAGTGCTCTTAACTGAAGCAATAGATGCCTCAATTGAACTCAAATCAACCTTCTCAGAAGCTGGAGCATCCTTGGCCTTGATTTCCTCAACAGTTGCTTTGACAGACTCAATGGAGGACTCAATCTTGCTCAAGTCAACAGATTCTGGAACTGGTAATTCCTTAGCCTTAATCTCGTCGACGGTGCTCTTAACTGAGGCAATTGAAGCTTCGATAGCGCTCAAATCAACCTTTTCGGCAACTGGTGATTCCTTGGTCTTGATTTCCTCGACAGTCACCTTGATGGACTCAATTGAAGATTCAACATTACTCAAATCAACCTTCTCGGCAGCTGGTGATTCCTTGGTCTTAATTTCCTCAACAATTGTCTTAATCTCATTGATGGAGCTCTCGATGGTGGAGAGGTCAGTCTTTTCTGGTGCTGGAATTGATTTAATCTCATTAAGAGTACCGGAGTGAGATTCAAGAGCTGCCTTGATTTCAGCGACGGAGGATTCGAGAGCGGAAAGATCGACTGTTGCAGGGGCGGAAGCCTTGATCTCCTCAAGGGTGCTCTTGTGGGAATCGAGAGTAGAGGTAATAGGAGAGAAGTCAATTTCCTTGGGAGCGGCACCGGTAGAAGTCTTGATATCCTCAAGAGTAGCAATGATTTCCTTGACAGAAGTTTCCAATCCAGAGAGGTCAATTTGTTCCGGAGTAGCAGCTGGTGTAGAGGTAGATTCCTTGATAGCGGTAATGTTAGAAGCGACTTCCTTGAGTTGAGCATCAATTGGAGAAAGGTCCACAGTTTCATGAGCTGGAGCTGGAGTAGATTTGATCTCGTTGACGGTAGCAGAGATTTCCTTGATGGATGCTTCCAATCCAGAGATATCAGTCTTTTCGACGGCAGCAGCTGAAGTAGAAACAGTTTCCTTTACTTCACCCAATGTAGAGAGAATCTCCTTGACGGAGGATTCAAGTCCAGAGATATCGACAGTAGAAGGTGCAGGTGCAGACTTGATCTCCTCGATTGAAGAAGCAATATCCTTGATAGAAGCTTCAAGACCAGACACATCAGTTGGGGTAGGAGCAGGAATAGACTTGATCTCGCCAAGAGTTGAAGCATGCCCTTCAGCAGCAGACTTGATTTCATTCAAAGCAGCAGCATGGGAAGCGTGGGACTCGTTAGAAGAGTTAACAGCGGAGAGAATATCCTTAGAAGTGGCACTTGAGTCGGATTCTTTAATAGCGGCAAGATCACTCTTGATGGCAGCCAGGTCGGAAGTAATTGTGTTGAATGCCTCCTCATGTGTAGTGCTCTTGAGAGCAGCAACCTCTGCAGCAATTCCATCCAACTTTGTAGTGTGTGAATCCAAAACCGCGGTATCCTGAGAAGAAGATTTCTCACCCAACCCCTCCAATGAAGATGTAATCTTAGCGATAGCCTCTTCAATGGCAGCTAACTTGGTTGCAGTCTCCGTCTTTGTATCATTGATTCGTTGAGTGAGGTCGGTAGTTGAAGCAGTGAGCTTTGATTCGACAGCATCAACGTTAAGAGAAACATTTTGAATGGCAGTAGGAATAGAACTGATGGATGATTCCAAGGTAGGTTTAATCTGCGAGAGCAAAGAAGCAGTAAGAGCGTTGGTGAATGTGTCACTATTCAAAGCTTTCTTGACAGCCTCCTCAACAGCTTGTTCAACGATTTCCTTATCCCGAGCATCTCTTTCGGCGGTGGTGAGTGAATCCTCACCAGCGGATGAAGTTGTAGTTGTGCGAGAGAGGGGAGCTTCGATAGCTCTTGGAGGGGAAGTGGTACGACCTAACAGACGACCGAACATGGCTGGATTGAAAATTGCGTATGGTAGGTGAGAAATGTAACGAAAAAGAGACATCCGGGAGAACCTGGATGTTTACTCTTTCTTTCTCTCTCTCTTTCTCTTTCTCTTTCTCTTTCTCTTTCTCTGCTACTACTCGCTTTTCCTTCTTGTGAGATGGCAACACATACACAAGGGAAAAGAGGAGACGAGAGGGGACTTGCAGATGAAAAAAAAAAAAAAAGGCGCAGAAGAGTGTAATGGGTGGGGGTAAAAGGTAAGAGCAGTTGAGAGCACCACTTCCTATACCAATTGTGGGAGAGATATGACCAATGAATGATTAAGTCATATTTTCAAATCTTATCCACTTTATATAATTATTTAGTAAATATTATATTTAGATTTTGTTACGGTTTGGTAAATATTCATACAAATTCCGAAAAATGCCCAAAGAAGAATTTTTCAATTTTTTCAATTTTTTCAATTTTTTCAATTTTTCAATTATATTCTCTGGGATAGGTAAAAAATTAGGTTATCGATGAACATGAGGGGGGGATATTCAATCTAAGCCATATTTGGATTAGTTAAACACGGGCCGTTCAGTATCTACAGTACTTACTTACCATTTAGTCATTTAGTGACAAGTCTTACCCTTGTAAGCCATAGAGATACCCTTGTTCACTTTGAAAATGATTTGTTGTCACCGCATTTCATTATTTTAGTATTGTACACGGGCCGTACCGGTACCCGTACTTGTTTGTTGGCTTATGGAAATACTTTCAACGAAAACCACGAAAATGTCTTAATTGAGCGATTATTTGATTTTTTGATTATTTGATTATTTGATTATTTGATTATTTGATTATTTATTTCCATTGACTTTTTTAAATTGGAGAAAAAAAAATAATAAACTAAATGAGACCCACCAGTAACATCAATTCTCCTATCATCGATGAACAAGTTGTCTGGGTATGTCACGTTAACGATGGAATCTATCATCTATTTTTACCGGTAATTCATAGTAATGATGATGGGTCGAATAAGAGGTATGTTGGAGGGGTGGGTGTTGTTGAAGTTCGAAAGAATCAGATTCATAGATTGAAAAGCAGAGGTATATTATATATATATATATATATATGTACATATGAACATATGAACATATGAACATATGAACAGCTCAGTATAAAGTCATCCATAGTATCTACTATATACTCAAGGCACTCCCGAGTTTCGGTATACCTAGTATGTTCCATGTTCTCATGACGATCCCGAGTCTCCCGTGACAAGCGAATTATGGATTCTAGGTAAGGTTCGTGATATATTGTACATACATATTACCTACCACCGACAGTGAAGATCTCCAGCCTAACGAAAAGTTTCGAGAAGAGCTGCAGCTTATACACTATGGGCATCATCGAAGAATACCTGCCCCATCGTTGCTTGTTCTCTCTGCCTTTCATGGAGCCAGTTTGCAGAGATACGGATTATCACAAATGTGCGTGAGCAGGTTCAAACTTAGGGTTAGGGCTATTAGATGCTGGAAATGAGGCATACTAGCTAGAAATAATAAACCAATGTCATTTCGATCGTCCGATGAAACTCTTTCGCAGATATCAGACGGTCTAGATCAAGTGTTCACGTGTACTCAAGGGTTTTGAGGAGAGGGCTGGAGTTTCGAAGAGGGAATAATAAATATATATTTATCCGGCAAGCTCCATACTTAATTCCCCTCACGAGTTCCAACTTCCAAACCTACCAGTATCTACTCTCTTTTTGTCTTCCTCTCATCCGCTTCTTTAGTTTCGGGAAATGGATTCAAGGGTTGAGAAGCTCACACCCCAACCTTCTACGATTCATTCGAGACCTTTCTTAACATTAAGAGCACAGGATTCAAAGCTGCATTTTCGAAAAACAAGCCTTGAGCCGCAGCATGATGCAGTAGGACGATGATATACTTCGACCTGATGTTTCTGTCTTGATGATGAAACCTCAGACGACGGAATATCGCCTCCATCTAATAACTTCTGGGAAATAGTCTGCCCTGCCTTGATCGCCCAATCATACGGCGTCTCCCCAAAATTATCAATGGAAAACTTCGATGCCCCGAACTTTAACAATAACTTAATCAACTCCACATTACCAGTATTGACAGCAGTGTGAAGAGGTGTGACGAGGTTGAAGTCTGCTTGAGATGGTGAGGCACCTGCTTGAAGAAGATCCCTCACGATTTCAACATGTTCACGTACTGCTGCACCATGCACAGCAGTACCACCGAATCGACTTCCGGCAGCATCTAGATTCGCACCCTCCCGTATCAAATCAGTCACGATATATCGTAAGCCGAACGAGGCTGCGTAGTAAAGTGGCGTTGCACCTCTCGGGTAGTTATTCCATTCGAACATCCAATTAGAGTTCAGTACCTGAACCCAAGCCATGAAAGCATTATGGGACTCAGGCTTGAAAAATCTGGAGACATGGTCCTCTAACTCGTCACTCATGTCAGCTGTGCGAAAGTAATAGGGCCATGCCTTGGTAGCATGTTTAAGAAGTGGATGACTTTCTAGGCGACTATTCCAATCATCCGACTCGGTGGTTGGACCGCCAGCTAGACTATCCAACGACAGGTACGTGATACAATCGAGAGCTAGTCTCCGATTTTCCTCTCCTGGTCTCATGCCGAACTTACAGATTGATGAGGTTTCTCTGATAGTTGTGGAGAGCAGATAGTCCTTCACCGACAAATGTGCAAGCTTCACATGTCCCCTAGCAGATATCACGATAAGACCTTTCCCGAGCCTAAGTATATCCTTAGGATCATTGAGCCGACACTCTTCAATTTCTGAAAGCTGAGTGGTTCCAGGTTCGATTGCTAAGGCTTCGCACAGTTCTTCGATTGTTAACGGAAGAACTGAAAATACAACCCAAAGAAGAATTTTCCGAAGCAATCCAATATCATCCTCGTTGGTTCTTTTGAGTATGTTTGCATAAGTCTCTTCTAAACCTTTCGGCAGTCGATTCAAGCTGGTGCGAATCGCCTTTGTCGTCCGGAGCTCCGAGATTGCATCAAGCTGGCATTGTGCCCATCGAAACCTACATTGTTAGCCTTGCCATTGATCAATGGAAAGATGGCTTTCGTGAATTATCAATCTCGAAGTTCCACGAGAATATTAAGACTCTAGGACAGTTGGGGACAGTGAGTACTTACATACCTGCACAATTCTCGTAAAGACACTTTTTGATCTCGGATCTCACAAGTGTGGAAAGGCATTTAAACTTCAACTCATTCTCAAGGCGGTAGTTTATGTATGACTTAATGTCTACATCCACCTCAACCCGTTGGCTTTCCATTCGTACTCTCGAATAGAGTTTGTTAAACGTATCTGCGATATCCGGCACATCACGACTAGTAACGAGGACTTTGATGTTTCCTTTGGCGTCTTGTAACATGGCCATGAAATCAAGAAGCTCATTTCGATTATCACATTCATCAAGGGCGTCAACGAGGATGAAAATCTTCCGGGCTTGGGACAAGTGAAAGATTGTTTTTCGAAGAATCTCCCAGGTCGGGCGCCGTCTTTGACCAGATATCTGGCTATTTTTGAAATAGGTCACAAGCTCCATCGGAAATCTTGATTTGGAGCATAATTGTGCTACTAAAGATCCGACTATATTTTTTGCATCTTGAAGTTCTGGGCGAGTGAAATCACAATAGAAATATGCCAGACTGGCGGTATCACATTCGAGATGGCCAATGATGTGCGAACTTTTGCAATCGGTGTTAGTTCAAAATTGTTGGATGGTTGAATAAGGGTATCATACAACAGTATTGTTTTTCCCGAGCCGGCTGTTCTCCGTAAGTATATGTACACTCATCAACTTTTGACTTGAAACTTACGAAATCCACTAAGCCACAGAAACGACATATCTGCTTCGTACCACTCGAGGAATTTCTTGGATTCGATGATCCAGGCACCAGTTCCTTGCTGATGTGCCACAGTTGCTGCTTCATGATTCTCATATGGATCAACGGGAGATAGCCACTGCAAAATGGCTTTATTCTCGGCAGCTGTTGCTTGTTAGAACAAATTTCGCACATTACCATGATACCGACATCGAACCCCGTCCGCTATTATTGTAGCTTCATAATTGGTGTTTCCTACTGTAACTTGAAGAGATGTAGTCATCTCATAAATGCGTCCGATTGATGTGCTATATCCACTTGTTACCTTTACCCAGCGAAGTTTGATATCGCTATTCGGGGGAAGGAATAGTCACTCACGCTTCGTCTACGGCAAGAGCAAGGCTCAAAGCGCTTTTGCATCGCTCGATGCGATCTAGACATTTTTTGGCGTCAGCATCCTTGAATTGCCATACCAATGCTTGAAGGGCTGTCTTTCTTTTTGACTGAGCGGTTCCTATACATCTCGAAGACCTAATAATCTCATCTAAATCGCATAATTCCTGCGAACAAACAATCAATGGTCCACTGTTTTTATTTGAAAGGATCTGAAACATCGGTCGTTTTCCTGCAGAGTTTCTATCTGTATGGTGGGAGATATCCTCCAAATGTTCTAAGATATTGCGAAGACACTTCGACTCCTCAATTATGCGTGTGAGAGACCAAGGGACATCTTTTAATGCTGCTTTGAAATCGTAGCATGTTGAAATGATGGAGTTAGTGACTCCAATTAAAGTAACAATTCCTGTCGTTATTGAAAGGGGATCCATGCCAGCATAAGTATACCGACGCGGTATTAGAAAGGATTGAAAAGAGGTCGCTTCCTAGGGTGCGAGGCCATTTCAAGACTTTTCGAGCATAAGGCTCTTTGTTTATGGCCCGACCATTTAGCCTTTCAATCGAAAAGCTTCCATACAGCCTCCTCGTGCATCACCCATCACAACTATTACCTTACTAGTTGATGCGCAGCCATCCGAGTGGAGCTTCCAATCGATGCTGTTGTTGAATGTAATATTCCGAATCAACAACGCTTTATTAAATGCCGTTCACACACTAAATAAATCCGAATCGATTCAACGTATGTTTCAGGGACTAAGAACATCAGGCTGCAGCCCGGAGTATTAAAAACACTGTGCATTCATATTGGAGCATATAAAGTGTTATCGGCGGGTGATCATTGGCATAATCATTTCAACATATCGGATGATATTAAACTGCCATATTTAAGCCTCAATATTCCGCCGATGTGGCACACAACGATAGAGCCTCGTAATTCAAATATGAAATCCTGAGGATTGCCTTTCTTTTAATAGATATGGCATGTTTTGCACAGTCGCTCCTCCTACTTGATCGGGTAGTCGTGGCCTTGGCAATACACAAGGAAATCCAATCAATTCCCAACAGCAATGTCACTCAAGTGATACGACCTTTCATGAGGTGAGCAGCTTTACAGCCTCATTTTTTATTGCTTGTTGGTCTTCTACTTTCACATTCATGAATTCCATCATCTCACCTTGTACTTCTTTCATATTTATTAAGTGCTCGAAGCTTATTTAACGATTGCTAAACACCATTGATAAGCGTCGATGGATTTATTGCAAAAAAAGCGTGCCCCGATGGATACTCTAGTTGAGACCTATCACCAGCAATCGACTCACGATGATTGCAATGAAGAGGACGACAATTCTTCCAAACGGACAATACCCTATTCTTCTAACTCACAATCTCGCGATGTTCAAAGTGAAGAGGACAATCTTTCTCCTGAACGAACAATAGGTCGTCCTCCTAAGCCACCAGCTCGTGATGGGCTTCGTGAAGAGCAACATTCAGTTGCTGCGACAAATCCGGGTCCAAAGCCAGCGGATGCAAAAGAAATGCCACTAGCTCCACCGCCAATCAAAGTCCCGAGGCGAAGCAGGCCGACCGCAGTAGAAACAGAAAAACCTGGATTTTGGAATATTCCTGGAACGGAAGTTGATCACAAATCGGTGCTAGGAAGACGGCTCCTCGGTACCCGTGATAAATACGAGGCAATGAAACGATACAACTTGCTTTACAATTACTCGGATATCGATGCTACAAAAGAAATACGACTGATTTTTCTAAAACCTGCTGATGAGCATGAGCAGGATCTTGTAGTATCCATCACAACTGTCCAAGATGTCGACTCCGAGCCGGGTTCTGAGCAAGAGTACGAAGCTTTGTCATATCACTGGGGTCCAGGTGCAAACGTCTGCCCAGTATTCGTTGAGGGTCAAAAATCATCAGCCCCGAAATTGATGTCAGACGTATTTAAAGTAGAGAAGCTGGTACCCGATTTCATGAAGGGGCAAAGACTTTACGTCAAGCCAAATCTCGACAAAGCCCTTAGGTATCTTAGGCATCGAACGGAACCGGTCGTTCTCTGGGTGGATGCTATTTGTATCAACCAAGAAAAGACAGAAACGGAAAAGCCGAAGCAAATCTCGAAAATGATAAACATTTACAAGAATGCAGCAAATGTTTGTATTTGGCTTGGCGAGGGCACTTCAGACTTCTACTCGGCAATGGAATTCATTCCCAAACTTCTCAACCTTGAACGCTTGGAACATATATGCAAAGATGAGCAGTATACCAAGCTATGGAGCGATTTGTTGGACTTGATGAGATGCAGCTGGTTTTCGCGACGTTGGGTGATCCAAGAGTTAGCTTTAGCACGTGAAGCCTCTGTTCATTGTGGTAACATAAACGTGCACTGGCAAGATTTTGCCGATGCTATTGGACTCTTTGTCAAGATGTTTCATAACATTCGAGCCCTTTTCAGAAAATCTAGGGATGATCATATTTTCAGTCAGTTTGAAGCTTTCAGTGAATTGGATCCTCTAGGGGCGAAGGTGCTTGTTGATGCCATTACGAATACTTTTCGTAGAAGTCCGGACGGCAAAATCCTTGAGCCAGTGGAAAATTTAGAAAGCCTTGTTTCAGATCTCTCAAGCTTCGAATCTTCTGATCCTCGTGATACTATTTTCGCTCTCCTCAATCTCGCCAGAGAAACATCACCATTAATACCAAGGATTGAAGCCAACAGGACCATAAAGCCGCCAAAGCCCTCGTACGAGAAAGACCTCCTCGAGGTATATACAGAGTTTCTCGAGTGGGTCATTTCTGAAACTGGATCGATAGACATCATCTGTCGACAATGGGCCATGCCAGAGAGAAAGAGGGAGAAGGAATATTCCAACGATTTTATTAGTCTTACACTTCCTTCGTGGATACAAACTACAGACAATTCTCCATATGGGCCCCAAGAAAATAGCTTCAATGGACGCATCAACGCCGATAGTCTTGTTGGTCGAGCTGGAAGACGACGTTACAATGCATCGCATGGGAAATATGCAGATGTACAATTTGGGAAAAGGTTGAGAATTTCAGGCCCTCAAGTATCTCCAGATGCGTCGCGAGACGCTTTTCCAATATTGAATCGGAGCCAAAGGTTGACTCAAGACCTTGCAGTCACCAGTGGCATGAAAGAAGAAGCCCTAAAACTACGCGTCAAAGGCCTAGTAATCGACATCATCAAATGGACTTCTGATAGAGTTAGTGATGGAGTGATCACCAAGGAATGTCTCGAAAAGGCTGGATGGCAAACTTCTCAAAAAGCCGTGGAAAAAGCTCCCGACAAGCTTTGGCGTACACTTGTCGCAGATAGAAGTGCAGAAGGACAAAACCCACCGCCGTGGTATCACCGCGCGGCTGTCCACTGTCTAGCCGGCGCAAATGCCAATGGAAACGGCATCCTGAATACGGAAAAAATTCTTTCCAACAAAAAAGGCCTTCCACTAGTCGTTGAGGAATATTTGAGGCGGGTAAAGGGCGTGATATGGAATCGGAAATTCCTTGAAGGGAGTGCTGGTGCGAAGACCGATGATCGGAATTCGGAGCCAATATTTGGTCTTGGGCCGCCCGATACTAAGGTAGGGGATCATGTCTGCATTCTTTTTGGATGCAGCGTCCCTTGCATATTACGAATGCGCGAGAAAAAAGAAGGGGCGGGTGATTCGGAGGAGATTTTTCAATTTATTGGTGAGGCTTATATTTATGGGAAGATGGATGGGGAGGCTATTGATGCGTCTTTTGTGAAAAATCAAAGAGAGTTTGTTATTACATAGGCGTATTGTGGGAAGGGATTTTAGAGTCTGGGTAACTGTTCGTTGATGGGGGACTTTTGATTTATAAGTTTGTTGGGAAATTGATGACTTGAGATGTTGAAAGCATTTGATACCGTATATCAAACCATATCAAACAAGCTACAGGCTTCCGAACTGTGCGATCCCACTAGTATTATAAATTCAAGATGTGCTTAGTGTCAAGTATTTTTCTTGGTATCTATTCAGCTATTTTAGATATTTTCGAGGCAGTGTTTGTATTTCAAAGACTTGACTCAATGATAATTCAGCCTTCTAATCCAACAAACACCAATCGGATATTTGGAATTACGAAGTAAATATCCAGTGTTGCTATTGGAACGATATTCTCTCGGGTCAAACTAGGCCCATATTTCTATTCCAAAATCCATGAGTCTTTGAACCGTGGTATCTTTCCAAACATTCATCCTGAGTATAATTCACTTCACATTGCAAAATCAAGACAATCAAATATGTCTACCAAAACCTATCATTTCTAGACGCTATGTTTTTATGTGTGAAAGAAGAAGTCCCAAAATAGTACTCCGCATAAAAAGGTATATATATATACATTGAAAACGAAGGCTCATTTATCCAAATCAATCATGAAAAAGGAAATCTCGGAGAAGAAGGGCTGAATGGCTTATGTATCGCAGGAATCATCATCGTCGGATGATGGGGCTGAGGCAGCAGTAGTTGAAGCAGAAGCCGCGGCGGTGATTAATGTGGTGGGAGTGGTGGGAGTAGTCGCAACGCTAGGGGCGGAAGTGGTAGAAATGCTAGGGGCGGAAGTAGGAGCAACGTCAGCGGCCGAAGTGGCGGATGCGGCTCCAGTTGCGACTCCACCAGCGTTGTACATGGCTGGACCAGGGATGGTGTATGAAGCCATTGAAGCGTAGATGTTGACCAAGATACCTGGGTCAGTTGGCGTGTACAGCTTCTCACCGAGCGTTCCGGATGGAGCGAGGGAACCGCTACCGCTGATTTCCATGTTCAGACATTGAGGGTAGTTTTGTGCACCATCTTCACTTCCGGCACTGTGGAGTGCAATGATTTCGTGACGAACTACATAGTTTCCGGAGGCGAGGTCGGATGGGATGGTGGAGGTCCATGTGTTGTTGTTGGCTATCATGGTATCGGTTGCCCAGGTTCCAGGGACTGTTGTGTCGTCTTTCAACCCACTCTCGTCAATCTTGAAGAATTCAAGAGTGGTTTTATCAACGGTGGAGCAGTCCCCGTGGCAATTGGCCAAGTAGGTGAGGACTGGACCGTGATGACTCACTGGCCAGGTAGTCCATTGGAAGTCAACTTTGTCACCGGCGGCGACCTTAGCTGAAAGGGCAGCATTCTTACCATCCTTGGCACAGATAATATCACCAGTGGTGTATGCAGATGGGGCGGTGAATCCGAGATCGAGGTTTTGGTCCGACCATCCGATGGAATCTGGCTGTGGGCTTTGGTATGCAAAGCTGGGACTCCATCCGGAGTAACTATTCCAGATTAGTATTGTGATTATGAATTTTTCTTCCGTCCGAAAGTTGAACTTACTAGGTTCCACCAGCGACGATACCACTCACATAACCGTGAGCATAAACCGAGGCAACCATGCCGGCGAAAGTGGTAAGCTTAGAGAGAGACATCTTGATTGATATTTTGATGGTTGGAAAGAATGAGTGAGTCTGGTAATCAAATGATGGAAAAGTTCACCAGGAATCGAGATGTTAGACCAGCTGAATGAATGTAAAGTTGCTTCAAGCAAAAAGAGAGTGTGGTAAAGTGAAAAGAGAATGATAGAACTTGAATAGACAAAATATTTGCTTTGACTGGAAAGAATGAAAGTATTGACGAGGGTGAACTCATGAGAATATATAAAATTTTGATATGTCCCCCTTTATTCCAATTCGCGTCATTGAGATATAGCAGTCGCCTGCCTTACCACACCCTGCATGCATCTAGTCCCTACCCCGTAGTCTTTTCAAAAAATTAATCATTATTGCCAAGAAGTAGAGAATATATTAACAATGATGCTCTCTTCATCTCACATCTCAAAGCGCTTCCAAAAAGGAGAAACATTGTTTACAAATTAGTAAGATCCATTTAATTTGAATTTGGTAAACATAGTCTAGAATTTCGAAACGGTTAAGTGTCTCAGATTATTAGCACAATTTTAAGCGATAATCTAATTCTCCGATCCCTGATGTTTGGATTTTTAACCCCTTCACGTTTCGTATGAACATGTCCCGCCCGTTCGTTTACCATTTCCAAGCCCCCCCTTCTTCCACAGTTCATCTATTCACTTCATCTATTTCGCTGGTTTGGCTAATACCAAGCATTCTGGATTTCGGACATTTCGTGATGCTCCAGTGGCTGTACAGTGACAACACCAAGTTTGAAGGAATCGTTGGTCATAATCCTACAAGTTGGTTCCAAAAATAAGACGGGTAGTGCTCGTGAATATTTCTCGGGCGTGATGGAAGTATAGGAGTCCTTATACAAACCAACAGATGATGATAACATCAACTTCTCATATATGTTCATACGTGCTCAAATTATATTCTTCTGGTCATCACATGACTGTATTCTCATCTGTGAATCGGAAATCGCCAGTCGGTACCAAAAATTCTCACAGTAAATCCACTCAGTCATCTTGCCTGGAAGTTTTGGAATCGATGTTTCGAATGCTTGCCCGAAGTGAATGAAGAATAGAAGGGCTACATTGATTCTATCGAATCTTCATTCAGCATATCGAGCGAATACACGATAGCAAGAAAGAAATTACAGTCGCCGCTTCATCCGGGAATTTGATACCAAGCAATCGAATATCACGGCAACGAATTGCTTCTTTTTTGGAATTCCATATCACAACCGCCAAAAAGTAATAAGCATGCATTCTCCAGCCTCCCTTCAACTCAATTTATTTCTAACTTTCTGAGGGACGGGGCCGAAAGTTGAATCAATTGATATTGTTAGTAGTTTCAAACGAAGTTTTTATTTGACCTATTGTTAATTACAGGGGCAAACTAAACGAGATCTGTGTTTCGTATTCTTACCATTAATTGTGCTTCAAAATAGTAAAATATCCCAAATTATTTCATCTCATCCCCTCTCATCTCCTCTGATCTTCTCTGAGTATTATGGATATCGGTTGAATGGAAGTAGGGGAGGAATATTGGTAGGAAGTGGTTATGGGTCATTCATTACCCCTTTCGGAGCCCTTCTCATTCAAAATACCTTATGCGAGTAACAAGTATATTGTTAATTACCGCCTTTTCAATGCATCTCTTTTCACATTCAGTAACATACACAATCAATCTATTATCCTATTCCGTTTAGGCTTTATGACTGGCATAAGGGCTTTGATGGCGTTTCTAGCTTATTTGAACTCCCCCTTACAAATGAGGTTCAAGGGCAACTAGGATGCTTGGTATCTTGTATACCGAATCAAAGATGTAGGGTTCAGGGCTAGTTCTCAATCCTTTGAATTTGTATAAGTATCTTTCACTTGGCGCAATTGATGATGAGTACCACATCGTTCAACAAACTCTTCATTCCTTACGATCACATTCATTTACACAGTCCTCGGTGACTTTTTACATTCATTACTTCATTGATTGAAGCTTATCAACAATTTTTCCATCCAACACTCATTTTTCCATTGTACGAAACATTTTCAGAACTTCCACTTATCAAAATCATCAAACTCAAGATTCTATCATCAAAAATGTCTTTCTCCAAGATTGCAGTTCTGGCTGGTGCCGCTTTTCTCTCTGGTGTTGCAGCTCATGGAAGAGTTCAAGGTATCACTGCTGATGGTGTTTGGTAAGTAAAGTTTGAAGAAAGTTTGAGAATCAAAGCTTATACTCGAATAGGTATGAGGGTTATAACCCATCTTTTCAATACGATCAAGTTGCGCCAATCGTTGCTGGATGGTCTGATCCAGCTGATCAATCAAACGGATTCATTGCACCAGATGCTTATGCTAAACCTGACATCATCTGCCATTTGAACGCTACCAACGCCAAAGGATACGTCAATGTCACTGCTGGTTCCGAGGTCAACTTGCAATGGACTACTTGGCCATCATCTCACCACGGCCCAGTTCTTGGTATGGTCTTAGTAAACTCCATAACATAAACCTTTAACTCACAGATACTTTTAGACTATCTTGCGTCTTGCACTGCTAATGACTGCACAACTGTCGATAAGACCACCCTCGAGTTTTTCAAGATTGATGGTGTAGGCCTGATCGATGATACCACGGTTCCAGGTACATGGGCATCTGATCAACTCATCGCCAACAACAACTCTTGGTCTGTTACCATTCCAACATCCTTGGCACCAGGTGCCTACGTTCTCCGTCATGAGATCATCGCCCTTCACTCCGCAGAGGAATCCGATGGAGCTCAAAACTACCCACAATGTGTTAACTTGTGGGTTTCCGGAACTGGGTCCGCTACTCCAGCTAGCTCTGATACCATGCTCGGCACGGCTCTCTACAAGGAGACTGATGCCGGTATCAAAGTCAATATTTATTCTTCCCTCGCATCCTATGATGTTCCAGGTCCAGCTCAATGGGCTTCCGCCGCTTCATCTGTTGTTGCATCAAGCCCAGCTGTTTCAAGCGCCTTTTCTTCCTCATCCGCTGTTGTTGCCTCATCATCTGCTCAAACAGCCACACCCTCGGCCGCTAGAGTTGCTTCTTCTTCTTCAGCCAGCAGGAAATCCTGTTCCAAGAAGACCTCCGCTGCTACCCCCGCTACCTCAGCTGTGGTTACTTCAGCCCCAGCTGTGACTGCTGAATCTAGCGCCATAACAGATTATATCACTGACTATGTCACCATCACAGATGTTGTAACCGTTACCGTCACTGCCGGTGCCGCTCAACGTCGTCGAATGTAAATCTTTTACCTTTCGACTAAATAACCAAAACTTTCTTCTATCGATGACCTTTGAGATGATGATTTTTTGATGACTGTTTTTTTTTGAACCATTTTTTTCAGTTTCCGGGTATCTGGTATAGCTTTGGATGGAAAATTATGAATGAGCCGCGGAAAGATTTGTGGATGGACTTTATGTAACTTTCTTGTATATATATTTATCCTGTGCAAAGAGAATTGAATATTTTTGAACTTCATTATTGGATTTTTGTCTCTTGATTTATAATCTTTTGCATAGAGATTTGGGTTCATTTGTTGGTTCGAACACCTTCAAGTTAAGGTATCTGTTCATGTGGGAAAATTAGATGTGAGCTTTTGGTATTCAAAAAGGCATGAACTTCTGGAAGCTTTCAATTCCTTTAAATAGACTGGATATTTCAAATCATTTGAGTGTTCCAGACTGACTACAGTAAGAATATACGACCGCTTTAATACATCAACTCCAAAAGCCAGTCAATCCCTTATTGTCAGACTACAGCCCGGTATATTTAAATTATTCTTCACGCCTTCCCCTCGTCGCTCAGTTATCTACACCTCGGCCATTAGCTAATATTCTGCTTCCTGCTAGTATGAAAAGTCGTCTCTCTTATGTGGTTACGATACACCTTCCCAAAACTAGTTTGCATACAGTTTAGGGGGTAAATCAGACTTTGTCTCTCAATCACCTAAAACGCCGTGATACATTGAAAATAAGCTTCACTCATCGTTCTCTCGGAAGGAAAATTCCTCGAGTGCAATCTTGCTGTTGGTGAGAAAGCTCAATGACGGCGGTTAGATGTTCTAATATATTGAGCATAAAACCTTCGCGATAACCGACAGCGAAAATTTGTTGTATAATATGGAGGGTTCCTTAGGCCTTATGACTAGAGGAGATACCTTGAGTCTGCGTGGTGACTGGTGTCAGTTAAGTGGAAGTCTCGTTATCCGTAGTTCGAAAACATGGTCACATATTATGTAAGGATGTTGATTAGTAGTATGGTATATTAGATAAATGTTAATAAGGGAAGCTTTTTATACTTGTGATAATTTTTCGATTTACTAAGAACTGGAGGTGGGGGTTTCTATCTTCCATCTTCCATCTTCCATCTTCCATCTTCCTGGTATAAAACTCATAATGCTTCTGTGACGTTTAGACTCTTGAATAGAAAATATGGATTGCAGATTTGGACATCTGTAAGGAGAGGAATTCTACAGATCTGTTGTTTTCGTATCGAGCACATGAAGGGCGATTAGTGTTTGGAAATTTTGAAAGAGATCTCGGCGGCTGAGAGAGTTTCTTGTGAATGGTATTACTATTGACTTATCGACAATATTGAGAATCTTTGACAATGATCGGAATATTCAAACATTGTCGATAATTCGGGATCTATGCCGACGACGGAGGGTAATGTAGATATCTCATGCGTTAAGGGGTAAGTAAATTGACCGATTCGAGCTGAAAGGGCAGATTATTAGGGAGAAAAGTCAACAACCCCTAACAGGAATTTGGATGTCCTTTAATATTCAATTTGATGGAAAAAATGTAAGATTAGTTAGAGCAACAAGCTTTATACACCAACTGTGATACGTACTGGATGGGTATCCCAAATTTTAGATTGCCCTTTAGGAGGTGTCTATATAAATAGATGATTATTCCATCTTACATTTATCAAATACCGAGTTTCAAATCCATGAGATCAGAGCTTAGGAGATCCAACAATTTGCTTGTTTTTGTATAAGTATTATAAAGTTGAAAATCGAGGTTGAATGTGGGAAAGAAATAGGGGTTATGGTGAGATCTTACTATCACTTCCAAATATTTGAATGTTTCGAGAGCAATATTAAATCAACGACAATAAGAATAGTTTTTGTATATACCGCATTCTGATATAATCTACTTTTTTTTGTCGTTGTCCTCAAGCTTGTTTTGGTATAATGATTCTTGATTTTCTTCGGGCAGGGGCCTTTGAAATACTGATTCATTTAGACACTTATTAGAGCATGTTTTGATTGTCATGATATCATTTACTGTTAGAATTTGGACTGTTATTTTGGGAGTTTTTATACTACGGAAAAAGGTAAATTAACACGGTTGTGTCACGGTGAAGACGTGTTAATTCCGTATTTAATGCTAACATTGATTGTTGAAGCAAACGTGATATGAATCAAGCTCTTCAATGGCATGTCTATGATTAATATAGAAATTCACAGCATTGAAGACTTTCGGAGGAGACTGTAAGGGATTATAAAATCTGAAAATTGTGATATCTTCATGTCATTTATCTTGTGCTAAGAAAAGTAAGAAAAATGTAAGATATAGGAATAAAAACATGCTTCTAGATCGGCAGACGAGACCTCCTAATTGCTTTTGTTGACTTCTATGGAAGCTTCATCAAGAACTATCGTCAGCTTGGGCAGGAGTTTTGTACAAAAGATCCTAAAAGAATGTCTCGGGATAAAATCTGTAATCTTTTGAAGTTTTCGTCGTGGCAAGAAGAAGGGTTTTTATATCTAAAAAAAGTAGAAAATGAGATGGGGGCGATGATAGTGGTTATAGTAATGACAGTGATGATTGTAGGTGGACAATCAGAGATATCGACGGCGATACATCCAGGAACTTCTGACCAGTCGAATTTAAGGGCTTAGTGAGAGTTTTTGTATATAGCTTTTTTAATTTCATGAAGCTAGTACACAATAACGAGAAATCTACATCTGTGGTCAAACGGTAGAATTATTGATTGGCAGAAGAGAGTCAATATATGCCGTTTTCTTTTGTACTAAATCTCACAAATCCGCCACAAAATCGAAACATTCCTCCTTCTACTTCACAGCTTTGTGTCTACTAGCTCCATCTTCGAAAAAGAATGTTATATAGATATGAATACTACGTAGATATAAGCATGCAGCGCATGATGATCCAATAACAGAAAGGGAAAGGGTATAGCAATGAGGTGTAAATTATCCCTACCTCGAGATCCTAGAAAACAGTCTTCTATAAAAAGGATATTGGATCCTTGGACATGAATAGATGTGCGTTTTTCATCTACCAGAAGAAGTAACAAAAAATGGAATAGCAACTATTGACTACCCCTCCTCTGTTTCCCTGTCCCGAGAAATCATAGCATGGTGGACAATATGGATCTAGGAAATTATAACTGTCCAGCTTTTGCAATCGATGGACGGAACAGAATGGCGATGAAAATAATATAAATAACGAAAGACATTTCAAAGAGATGGTAAGAAGCAACGGTGATTGACAGCAAAATACGGTCTCTGAACGTGAAGAATGTTGGCCAACTACATAAATGATGATTCCCTCAATTGAGGGAAGTCATATATATGCCACACGTCTAAATTGGCTCGAGGGCATGCCCCAAAAACTCATTCCTTTCCTCACGAAGGTCTTCCAAGTACCACTGGAGGATAAATTATGGTATTCAGATTGTAATATTGTAGAAAAGAAAAGTAGCCTTTTATACAGTTGAATCTGGTAACCTGGACTTCAGTTTGATTGAAATTATTGTTTTAGCTCTGAATCTTTGAGAATTCTTCAGTCATTTCAATGATTTACTATTTAATTATATTTCTTAATCAAACGGATGACAATACTCCAATAATGGATTTTAATATTTGAAGTTATTTCAATGTTTAAGCTTCGGAATATTGAACTCCATCCCGGATTATTGGATAAATAGCATTTACAAACCTAGAATTGGTGGCATATATTACCTTCCTATCGTATTTTGAACGATTTTTCCGACAGGACTAGACTATTAGATCCTCTCCCTCGACTTAAAGTACATCTTTTGCGGATACAATAACTGCAATAGCAGTCTAAGTTACCCGGTATGCTCTTTAGTCAATCTCTTCCATGTTTCCCATACATCCTCTTCACTATCGCTGCAACTGTACAGGCCTCACCCTATGTAACTCTTTGAAAAGCCCCACTGATACATCCACAAATCTACCTGAGAAAACTTTTCCCAAGGACAAACACAAGCTCGACCAGATCAAGCTATGAAGGGATTCGACTCCTTTGGGAACTCAAGAAAAATTTCAGTAGCCGGACTTGAGGAGTTGAATCCACAATACCGGGGAGGTGTGTGCAGGGCTGAGTAACTGGGGATAAATAATCATGGTATGGGGTGGAAACAAAGGAGTTGACTAGTCGATGTTGACTTCTCGTGGATCTAGACCGCTGGTTTTGACGATGGCTACTGGTGTGTAAAACGTACTGTTTCGTACTGCGAGAAAAGTTAGCATTTGCTTGAGTTATTCCGCGATTGTTGTCTTTTTGAGCAAAATGATTTACTGTAACAACGAACAACGCGTCAGACGAGAGAATATCTCTGCAGAGTTCGACGCTTCGGTATCCTGATCACCGAGCACTTCATTGATCTCTTCTCAAATCCAATCTTGAATATCAGTGTGAGCAGCATTTAACGCAACACTGAAAGCTGAATGTAATGGTCGCTTCGTGAAGTGGCCTGCAACTTTTGGGCAACCACCATTTATCCAAATTATTTGGACCCAGCGCAACCAGTGCAAGACAAATCTCTTCCTCTGCCCCTTGAAATGTATATGATTTCCCAAAATCAGCACTCCCCATCACGTGTATTGGCAAGATAAGTTTCATTGATCTTGTCTTTCAAATATGTGGCTGTTATTTGGCGATGACATTGCCAGTGTGTTCTCTCTGTCGTCCCGAGATTAGGTCCATAAACATTGAACGTCTCTAACACCTCCGTTGGTCTAGCCAATTCTTTACCAAGCGCATTGATATCGATCAATTTCTCAGCACTGCAAAGCTGTACCCAAATCATTTTCCGGAGTTACTAGAATGAATGCATTGCCCAACTCCTGATGCGCCTTGTATCGATCGTGAATTTCCCAACCTCGATACTCATTCTAAGCAAGTAAAGTTTTGGGGGAAAGGTAAATATTTGAAATATGGTAAAAATTGGGTATCGATAGCTATACAAAGAGGATTACCAGAGTCAATAGATAAAATCACGAAGGGTAGGCCATTTTACTAGCAATATTGTAGTTGATAGCCAAGCAGTACTCATGCCGCCACTGGGTCGATGAAAGCTAAGAATAAACGCATGAACATTCATTATTGTCTACTAAACAATAACAGTAGCTGTGATGATGGATCATATTCATAAAGCGGAAGAGAAGAACTTGGAAATTTCGCGTTGAAAACAATTCAACAGGTGATGGATGAAGTTAAACGGGCCCTAGACAATGGAAAAACCACAATTGGACATTGGTACAAATTATCCACAATTGAAAACAAATGACGTTAAATGCAATCAAGAGGCATGGCACTTGAATTAGATTAATTAACCTACGAATAGATCATAAAACTCGTTAATAATAGCATTCAACCTTGCGTCCATCCAAAAATACCCATATATACCATACCTATTAGCTAGAATTTCAACCAATCAGTCAATCACTCGTTATGAAATGAGACATAAGCATTTAGCATAGCCGGTATATGTTTCTAAATGGCTAATGGTTAATGGCTAATGGTTAATGGTTAATGGCTAATGGCTAATGGCTAATGGCTAATGGCTAATGGCTAATGGCTAATGGCTAATGCCTAATAGCCCCCGAATCACATTTTAAACGAAGCAAATCATCATTCAGGAAGTTAAACAACTGATTTACCGCTTGAGCAGTATTGCCGGTATCCAATTATAAGACTTGTATCGGCACAGCGTCATAAACGAAAGTTGCCCAGTAAAAGCAGAAAACACAGCCGCGCAGACCCATCAAAGTTGGGGGTTATTCACTGTGATAGTGTTATGATGTATGATGTGTTACCCACTGTGCCAGGCTGCATCATATTCACTGTGCCATACCTAGACTTACCTACCCGCCCCCGCTCACGTAAAACCAACTTACTTACTTGCGCTCAGCCCATGTTCAAAGATGGATGGATGTGATACCAATCTAATGTATGAGATTCATATAAATATCATGCTAAGCAAGATTTGAAACACCATTTTCAACTTTTGGAAAACTTGAAAAAAGAAAAAAGAAAGTTTAAACTATAACAATAGGTCATCTACTTTTACATCTACTTTTACATCTACTTTAATATTATTTGAAATTGGGTCTTCTTTTACGAGTATAACAACCCCCATCCATACATACGTAACCAAACTCAAAAATGCATTTCCCCGCTCTCCTCGCCGATCAGAGTTTAACCCAACTACCACACCCCAGCAACTCCGAAACTACACATACATCTCCTATTCAACTATTATGCGTTATCTTAATTGTTCTCGGAATGGTCGCAAAGGCTGCCTTTGCCGTTGAGAGTTTAGATTGGTTGGATTGTGAGTACTACTACTACGTTTTTGACTTCTCCCAATAAGATAGATCGTGACTAACTGGAGCTTTTAGATGCCGTTCTTGGCGTTGTGGTATGTATACGACTCTTGCATATTCGGAGATATAAGAAGCTCACACAAATAATATTAGACCGGAATTTGGTATTCTCGACGACCAACTACTTACATCGTTTTGTGAGCTTGGGATCAGATGCCATGGGTCTTGGCGTTGGTGCTGGTGCTGGTGCTGGTGGGAGTAAGACGACGTATGGCTTCAGTTATGGTTGGAATCGGGGTTCTCGCGGGATTTTATTTAAATGCATGGGCTGCATGGGTACATATGGATAGGATGGATGGGTTTTGAATATGGCGCAACAGGATTTACGAACTTATGAAATCAAACATCATATTACTGTGGATAGGGCAGCACATAGACTGACTGAATGGGAACGTATTATTCACATCATCAGATTTTATTCCCTTGATACAAAACGTTCGAAGCAAGTTTTACATTCTAGTGAATGATTTTCTTGAATTTTAGTATACACAGGACCTATTGAATTACACTGGACATTGAACCCGAATTTTCTCGGATCCAGTGACACCTTCTGTCGTGGCTGAGACTCCCAGTTAGTTAAACTTCTCTTCTGCTTTCACTTTACTTTCCTGAGCAACCTTTCCAAAAGTTAAACCATTCTATCCCTAATGACAATGCCAAGTCAATGCTGCCCTTTGCTGCGAAGAGTATCTTGATACTCTTAGATGGATGGCAAGCGTAGAGGAAGGGCTTATATATTCGTTAAGTGACGTAGACGGGAGAGTAGCGTGATCGCGAGGAACCAAAGATGTTTAATCCAGTGAGATCAAAATAGCTGCGATTCAATTATCTATAAGATTGCACGGAAAGTAATAGACACAATGTCAGTAAACAAGATTGAGGGATGAAATGATAACGATCTTTGTAACCAGATCTCACTCCAAGTCGAGTAAGAAACTAGATAATCGTAGATTGGCGAGCTATCTGTAGGATTGATTCTGCGATACCTTGGCCGCAAGATAATAAAGTTGGTGTTAGAGAAGTTAAGGCAAGTTTTCTTGTTTAGTGGTAGTTAGGTGGCATTTTCAAATGGGTTAATGTAAATCCCCAGATATGATGGGAATTGTTCGAAGGTAAGAGACTTCCTGTCTATAAGTCCAAGAGGGCTTCTTGTGTTATTTGGCTTACTAGAAGAACCGGAAGATCACTTTAACAGTCATACTAGAATAAAAATGTTGGGAAAGACTTATAAGTGGAATTTATGAGGATGGTAGTGTGTTTGGGCGTACACAATATGAGCCTACTGTTGTTGATGCATTACAATTCCGGATCCCTCTGCTCCCCCAACTACTGTTATAGATACCTTGCCTACCTGCTCCGTTTGAGTTGAGAAAACTAGGTAGTTATTTCATGGACTCAAAACATGATTCCCCGCAATCGAACAAGAAATATCAACTTACTTTTAAATTAAACATAGGCAGAAAACCTTTATCCATCACACTAATACCACCATTTCATGTGATCGGCGTAGTCGAACAAAGCGTCTCATGAAATTAAACCCCGGTTGAACTATTGCCGTTTATATATTGCGAGATAATGTAGTGTGATATAGAGGTCTTTTTTGATCCATCAAATCATCCAATATCATTATGAAGTGATTCAGATGGTTCATTCATCCCTCCCCAACCCCCAACCCCGAATTTCACATTCCCCCTGAAATCCCTTCCTACCTCTCAATCCTTCAATTCTATACTAAAAAGAATAAAATCTTGTAGAAAGACTTCATAGGCCACTATTAACAGCCACGGCGCTTTCAAACACGCATAAAAGAAGTATGGAATACATCTCGGTATTCGACCTCTAAGGGTTTTTGTCGCTTGACAAGAGAGCAACAGCAATATCTAGAACTTGAGTAAAACTATATAACCAACGGCAATAAAAACAATGCTAGAATTCCCTAATGATACTCCGGTATCAACATTGACGCATACGCCTACACACACAATCGAAAAGCAAATATAAACACCAACTCTGCCTAAAAAGATCTTGGCTTTTTGATACTTCAACAATGCTATAGAACCAAGAAGTAATACAATCAAGGCTATTTATAACAATATCTATAAATCAACATGATAATATAATTTACTCCGCAATCCCTTCCAATCAACTTCGTCCAGCTTTATAATACAGTATTCCAGTCTCTAGCATCCCAAGTATTTCAACGAAGAAACCCATTTAGCTTTTTGCCCAATAATTTACAAAAAGTGCTATCATGAACGAAATAATGGAAACGTCAAAAAGACGCCATCCCGTACATTTCTCCTTCCATCAAATCTGCAAAATGTAAACCTATGCCTCTGGTACTGTAATCATTCAATATTCGAGTACTAGAGAAAATGAAATAAATCTTGATGACAATGAGAATAAAATGGCGACGGTGAAATTCATTCATAGTATGATAATAATAGACAGTGATGATAGACAGTGATGATATAAAGATATTAATACAATAACTCCATTACTTCCTCGCTTACGCAACTTATATCAAGAAGCTCCCTATCACGGATTCTCCTAAAACTAACACGTCAATTTTCCCCATGAAGGAGCTGTCGGCTATATGTATGTATTACTCTGAAGAGCCCGTGAAGTTGAAAAGATACCGTGAGTTGCGGAATATCTGTATATAAATTTAATGTTAACAAGGAAAGAAAACTCAAGCTACATCCACATCTACACTCATATATAAACCCATAAGTCAAAAATTACCGACGCTTGATCAAACATCAAAACATTATCCCAACTAGAAAGGTTCTCCCTCTCCCCTGTGTAGAGTCTAATATGGGAGAAATAGTAAACAGTCAACGTTAGTGAATCAGATATTATATGTACGTCAGATATTATATACATACATATATATATTCAACTCCCAGTACACAAATCCATACCGATGGTATATTGATCCTGCAGCATCTCGAAAAAAGAACTATAGGAAAATAATAAAATGACCATGATAAATTGACAATGTTAATTGCACCAAAACGAAGACAACAAAACCATCCGTTGTATTCGATCACCTCAAAGTCTATAAACATACCTTATCCTTCATTCTAGGAAAGAAATTTCTCATCACCACCTTCGCCCAACCAGAAAAGCACTTTGAACCTGAATCCGCCTTGAGGACTGTATACTACCTGATTACGAGTTGCCCTGAAATTGAAGAAGGGGAACTATTTATATACCCATCTTAATAACGCTGAAATGAGAGAGCATTTTACTTAAACTTTCCTCTTTCCTCTTTCCTCTTTTCCCTCCACTTATTTTCACTCTCTCCCTCCTCACCCTCTCCCACTCTAACCCCATTTCCCATCCCCCATTCCCCATCCATCAACTCTCAACTCTCAAATCTCAAATCTCAAACCCCTTCAACTATCTATAAAAATCCCTCCTCCCCCCAATTTCTCTTATCCCCATAAACACAAGAACTCAAGCAAGAAACACACATCTGATGGCTCATTAGCCAAGCTCTAACGTCTGATAGTTGAAATGTCGAGTAGATAACAGACAGGATTAGTTGCATACTTGTGACATTCAACATAGGGAAGGACCGCGAGATTGGAGAGGAATGGTAGGAGGGTTAATGGCGAGGATGATGGCAATGGCAATGGTAATAGTAACTATAATAATGAAAATAACAAAAACGGCAGCAGGCACTATATATATACAGATGAACCCTGTTATACCGGATCGAAAAATCTGACCAATAAGATCTAGTATAAGCGGGTTTCTAATATAAGCAGGTTAAGCATTGAAGTATTTATTAAATTTATACAATAAAACCTTAAAAATTTAGCTTTAATCTAGCTTTATTTAGTTACTTTTTATAAAATTATTATATGATTAAACAACGCTTAAACCAATTATCACCAATTTTTATACCAGATTAAGGAATTTTAGTCCGGTATTCCAATATAGCTTAAAAATTCCGGTATACTCATATAAATTATAACAGTACAGGAATTTTTTCCGTTATAAGCAGGTTTCCGGTATAAAAGTGTTCAGTATAACAGGGTTCATCTGTATATATATATACAAACCCAAGTAAAATAAAAACGACAATAAAAACAAGCAACCAAAAAACCATGTTTTCACCTCTCCAATTTGCTACCTCCCCAACTCCTTAAGACTTTTACCTCGTCTATCCCCTCAAAACCCATTATACTACATCACTATCAACCCCCATGCATTCATACCCATATCCCCTCCAATACCCTTCAACATTGTACCTGAGCGAAATATCCTGATTTGATTACCAAAATGACTAGAGTGGAAAGATGCTAGTAAGAGGGAGATTTATATCCCTTTTCACAACCGAGTCACTGCTACATTGTGCAATATAGCAGTTGGAAAAAGAAAATGATGAGACGGGGTAGTGAATAGCAAGTGTATTTAAAAGTCACAAAACCATAAAGATCCACTGACCCAACCAATTGATCATTAAATCATAAAATCATCGAGTCCGATATAGCATGTAAAACCCCTTTTCTCCTTTCTCCTTTCCATTTCCCTCTACTCATAAATATCCAACAACAGTTTTGCACCACCTAAGCAAGAGGAAAATCGTAATGCTCTCCTCATTATTAAAAGAATAAGTCAGATAAACATTTGTTCGTAACTTCTCATTCATATTTCCTCTCCACAGATCCAGATCCAGATCCGGGTCCAGGAGAAGAGAGAAGAGAGAAAGGGACGCGAAGTAAATTAACAATACCAACACTAATAACAACAACAAAAAAAAAACAAGAGGACAATAAATTCAATACCCCTTCAATACACTCCGATCTCCCAATCCCCCAATCTCCCAATCCCCCCAAACCCAAATTTCTCATCCTAGACCGCCGTACGTATGGACATTATAAAAAAACCAAGAAGTTTGACATGATGAAGAGGGGTGTTCATACATACACGCTTGGACAGACGAATATTTGCGGGACCGAGATACTGTACGATGAGAAGGGAAGGGAAGGGAAGGGAAGGGAAAGAAGCGCTTGCTCGAATACTATTGTAAGAGCAGTAAGATTACTCCTCCACCTCTGTTTCGATTCACGGGGTTGTTTTGGATCAATAGAGGGGTAGATAGGTATTCATAATAATAAAAAAGAAATGGGAAGAGAATAATCATCAATCAAATATCAAATACCTTACTCAGATCCATATAGCCGCTATGTTAATCACAATACCCTCACTTCACTACTCCCCAAGGACAAATCTGAGTACCGCACCTCAGATCATCATGTCACAGCACAGCACAGCACAACACAGACCTCCTAACCAGACAGCACCCATAATAAAAGTATATTATATTGGCCATTTCACTATCTCCATTTCTTCCATCCATCTCCATCAGATTTCAATATTCCCAGGGGATATCAACCCACCACACCCACACCCATACCCATATCCACCAAAGAAGTCCAATGCCTCATAAATACAGAAAAAGTGTTTCAAGAAACGAAGCCAGTCACAGACGGACAGAATGGAAAACTTTGTATGCAATGATGAGGATCGACTTGAGCTCAAGCTTCAGCTCAAACCGGAGCCTAAGCTCATGCCCAGACAACGCCAAATGTAATGTATACCTATGCGGCCCTTAAGGCATCGCAACAACCTGAGATCCACTTCTTGAATGAAGATCCTTTGTGTATCTTGCAGATGTAAAAAGATGAAAATAAGAAACTAACGCCAGTCATATGCATGTATGCCTCCCAGTGAGATAGATCCTTTCACCCATCAATGCCCTGCAAATCATTATCCCACGCACCTCTGGTCTTACACTGGCGAACTTATGAGTTCTTCTTTCTTCTCTCGTCTCCACCGAAGCCCAAAACCCACAACCACTCCTCAGCTCTCTTGTCAATTAGGACTCGACAAAGTCTGACTACTCTCAGACTTCTCGTCCAATCCCCAGTCCCTATCTCGCTCTCTGTCCTTTTCCCTCTCCCTCTTGTGTCCATTGCCATTGCCATTGCCATTACCATTCTTGATCTTCTTCCTCTCCCTATCTCTCTCATCATCGGGTGGTATCGAACCCGGCTTTAGTACTGGTGTTGAACTACCACTACCAGGTCTCCCCAGGAGTAACTTTTTCTTTTTCTTCTCACTCAAACCCGCAATGCCCAAACCATCCTTTGCCTTTTTGGTTACCCCCGCCCCTGTCCCCGCCCCCGCTTTATTAACCAACAACTTCTTTTTCGGTTCAATACTTGCTTTTCTTCCATATTCACCATCTCGATCATCATCACCCGAATCATTATCATCATCACTATTTGGTCTTTTGTGTTCGAAACTTAGGTTAGAAGAAGAAAGTTGTGAAGTTTTTTTTGCCATTTTCGGAGCCTTGAGTTTATTCTTCAGAATAATTCCACCCGAGCTACCTGGTTTCTTCAAAAACTTCTTTTTCTTCTGTGGAGAATCGGATTCGAAATCTGGATCATCGGCCGCTTCGCGTTTATTGGGACTACTCCTCTTCCCTCCATTGGGTTGTGGTGTTCCTTGACGACTTAATGGTGGTGTGCCATTTTGACTATTGTTGCCTGTACCCAGTCCATTTCCATTAATCTTAAAAGCGGCTGCTCTTGCAGAATCTCTTCCTCCACCTCCGATACATTTCACCATATGATTATTCATTCGTTTGATCGGTAGGAATGTGTTGCAATTGTGACATTTGGCATGTGGGAAAGAGATTGGTTTCGCAGGTCCATCGTCCTCACCATCCATACTATTCGGTGTTCCCTCTTTTTGTTGTTCTAGTAAAGGATTGACCATATCCTTCTTCTTCTTTCCTCGACCTGGTCCTTCTGGCACATATGTTTGACCATAAACATCATGCCATGGTTTCTCAATGAATGGTTTCTTCTTGCAATATTCCTTTCCTGGTTGAGGTTTCTTTGCTCCAACTCCATCTGTAGGATGTAAAAGTCGAGGTAATCCACACTTTGCGCAAATAATCTCATCGACCAATTCTAGAGGATTGCCTTTAAGGAAGACTTCTTTATTTTCCCATTTCGCAGCATCGGTTTCTATAATTTGATTTGTGCTCCATGAATTCGAGGGATCGTCTGCTGCATCAGGATTGGTTTCTGCGACTTTTTGTTCAATGGCAATAGCAGCTGAACATGCTTTTGCCATTTTCTCTTCTCGATGAGTTTGTAATACAATATCATGAATGATATTATAAAAAATATCATCAAGTACAGCATTTGCCTGTATAGGAGGTTAGTAAGTTGGTAGTAAGCAAATCAGCAAAGCAGCAAAGCAGCAAAAGTTAAAGGATTGATCAAGTAAAGGAAAAGAATAATTACAAGTTTTCCCATAGTATCAGTAGATTCATCTTGATCAGGAATTATTATACCAGAATGTGGAAACTGGTCGTCGGTAGACATTTTGAAGTTGTATTCGGTGGATTGAGTTTTTTCTTGGAATAATTTTTGATATCTTGAAACCACCCAAGGCTGACGGAATTGTTGATTTGAAGAGAAGGGGATTTGGTCTTTGAAGGAAAGAAATGAAGATCTCTCTCTATCTCTCTCTATCTCTCTCTATCTCTGTATTTTAAGAAATGATAAAAAGTATTTGAAATAAAGGAGAAATCATTTTAATATTGATATTGAACTTTTTAGATAGAGAGAATAGAAGTGGAAGAAGAAGAAGAAGAAAAAGAAGAAGGGTGTTGGTTGGTGTTGATGGTGTTTGTTGATGGTGGTGATGGTGTTGATGTCGTTCGAGTCGATCTCTGAATACCTTCACTTTTTCTATTATTGTATTTGTATTTGTATTTGTATTTGTATTTGATATTCCCCTTGACCTCCAACTTTCGGGAAACTGATCATCAGGTTTAACTCCGTAGTTTTGGCAAAGTTTCACAACTCAAAAGTTCAAATTGATCTTCTAAATTTATTGCCCAGTTAATGTTTAGCTAAATGAAGTTAGAGTGATAAAGGCGGTGAAAAAGAAGATGGGATGTGTATGAATGTGTGGCTGGAATGTGGCTGAATATATATATCCTCTTCAAGTTTGATATGACATACAGAGTAGCAGTACTTCGTAGGAAAGTCTACATAACAGATTTCTTTTCGTTTTTATAACCTCCTTTTCTCTCTCTATGTAACACAACAGCACAGTCAACTCTCGCTCTCTTCTTCCAACACTCCCAACATTCGTCTCTTTCTCTCCCTCTCCCTCTCCCTCTCCCTCCCTCTCCCTCTCCTTTAATCTCTGCGTGCGCAACTCAATAATTGAGCAATGACTACACCAGAGATCATGTCAAACAATACCCCTCCACCACCACCACCACCATCATCACGCCCCCAACAGCCAACCATTCGATCATTTTTCCAACCAAAACAACCTACGTACACTCCACCACCAGGGACCTTACCAATCACAAATACAAATGTCAACGAGAATAGAAAAGGAAATCCAAGACAAGATGTACCTCCACCTACACCTACACCTGCATCAGGTCCACCAAAGTTTACCAATACCCCTCCACCCAAATCAGCAACTACCGATACCCCAGATTTCATAGAATCATCACAGAAGCTTCCCTCAGGTTATAAAATCGAAATCCCTCAGGATCATCATATACAACCTCTACGTCGGATCAATGCTCTTCTCCTTCCAATCCCTTACCCGGACGCTTTTTATCACGCTATAACTTCTCCTCCTTCTGCTTCCACGCCAATTTCCCTCTCTTTCTCAAGAGTAGCTACATATACATCCTCAGATCCCAACTCCGAATCAAAAGTAATCGGTTCCCTAATCTGCCGAATCGATCCTTCTCCCCCATCTTCTCCAAATTCCCAAACCCCCTCAAATACCTACAGCATTTACCTACAATCCCTCACACTTCTCTCGCCCTACCGAACCCTCGGTCTCGCAACCGCCCTCCTAAACTCCGTCATCGAAACCGCTACATCTACTCGCGTACCCATCGGAGTTAAGATAGAAGGACTATACGCACATGTATGGGTTGAGAACCATGAAGCATTAGCATGGTATACTAAACGGGGATTTGAAAAGGGGGAATTGGTCGAGGGATATTATAGGAGATTACGACCACAAGGAGCTTGGGTTTTTCGACGGAGATTTTCGGTTCAGGATCATATTTCCAGACACCCACAAGCCAATTCCACGTCAACTCCAA